>CAUYRH010114291.1:0-86653 GCA_963574655.1 Perodicticus potto | reverse complement strand
GCTTGAGCCCAGGAATTGGAGGTTGCTGTGAGCTGTGATGCCACAGCACTCTATCCAGGGTGACAGCTTGAGGCTCTGTCTCGAAAAAAAAAAAAAAAAAGAACATGCATCACCATCGGAAATGGCCATACTTGCTCTCCCCCCACAGAAGAGGACTGGACTGTCCTTCCCACAGCTAAACCCAGAGGTATACGAGGTGCCATAAGTAGGGAAGGAGTGATGAGTGAAAGACGACGAGTGAGTGGCCAGGCTGACGTCAGTCTCAGCACACACAGCTCAGCTCTTCTCCTGACTCTGGGCGAGAACCTCTCCCTGCAATTTCCTTCTGACTTTCTCCCTAACTGCCCCCACACCCCCCGCCATGGTCTACTGGGGCGAGGGGAAGGGACACAGAAAGGAGCAGGGGAGAAGAATTTTACCAGGAATAAAATTCCTACCTACCTCTTCCTCTACTCCCACCTCCACGAGTTGGGGAGGGGGAAATTTGTTCCTGGTAAAAATCTAAACCAAGATCCCTTGTGGATAAAAAGAGCTGATCCTGGACCATCTCCTACCACTCATCAGCCTTCCCAATCTCAGTCTGGAAAGCCAACCCCGCCCCAGGGAGGGCCCTTCACTCAGACCTGGGCTACACACCTCTGCCCAGAGGGTTCCCCAGGCAACCTCCCGAGCTCCACTTTGAGAGCTGGCCAAGCTGGCGGCACACGTGGGGGGCCAAGGGGCCTCCCGCAGGTCCCTACGCTCTACCCACCCTCGCCACACACCCAGGCTCTGGGGCAGTGCACTCAAGTCAACCAGAGCCAGGAAACGGCGAGCGGCTGTCCATCAAAGCTACTTTCCAGTGCACAGAGGCTTTCTGTTTGGATTGCATGTGTGTCCTCCACTGAACTGGGAGGCCTGCAAATCCGATCCCTGTGTGCGCGTCTGGGAGCAGTGAATCAATGAGGGAAGGAAGGCCAGGGCCAGAGACACAGACTGGCCCTCGACACACGTGAAAGAAACAAGCAGAGACGGGGCTGCTCTCAGGAGGGCTCTCTGCCACCACCCGGCATGTCCCACTCTCCACACAGTCTGTCCCTCTTCCCCCAGTGAAGGATCACCTGTGAGGAAGCTGAGGAAAACCCAAGACTGGTTCATCTTACTTGACTCAGAGGGGGTTAAGAAAGGAAAACCCCGTGCCCAGGTATGCTCAGGCTGTGTTCCAGCAGACCACTGGTTTGTGCTAGAAATCACCTCCATTTCATACAAGCTGCTGTTATCCCCCACCCGAAACCAATATTCAATTCTGTCTTCCATCACGCCCCCTCTATTTAGCCAGCACAGTAACAGGCCAGAGAGCCTCTTTCCCTCGCTGTCCTAAGGTGTGTGCTGTTTGCTCGTGTCCTCCAGACACTGGAAAGTGTACACCGCCCCCCAGAGTGCTTCAGAGGTGGCCTTTCAGCTTCAAGGCACATTTTTAAATTCAGCAAACCCTCCATTATGTGGTAGAAATAGCTGAAGCTCTGACTGCTCAGAAAGGCCCACATTTCCTCTTATGTATGAAGGTACAGAATTCTTAAGCATAATTACAAAATTAAGCCACGGCTATTATTAAAATGCAAAAGTTGGCTCTGTGCATCGCTCTAAGTCACCAAGCTTTTACAAGCATTTCACACAGCAAGGAGAACCCAGCTGACTAAACACTTCACTGGGCGACATGGCCTGCTCTGCACATTAATAAACCCACTAGTGAATGCGAGCAAAATTAAAGGCACTTTTTCAATGGCAGCCCCTGAGAAGCTAAGGAAATAATAAGTGTGGTTATTACAAAACCACAGAGGAGTCATAAAAGCAAGAGCTCCAAATATGGTAAAGTTGGATGAGTTTTTCAAGAAGGTAGTAAGCTCTTTTTTGATAGTAAGCTCTTTTTTCAAAAACTGTTACCTTTTCCCTGTTATTAAAATTTTAGGCACGGACTGGAAACTTCGTCTGTGCCCACAGCTCTGGGCAGATGGTACCTCCTCAAAGAGACCATTTCTAATTGTTCCTGTTTTTGAAAAGTAACTTCCCCTGCGCTGAACTCTCAAAGCACTGTGTTCCTCTGTGATGACACTTTCTAATGGCAGATCTTATTCCTTTCATAAGATGGAAACATTTCGGAGTGCCTATTTTTGAGCGATTAGCAAATGAGGATATGTGTGTGTTCACCTGTGTGTGTACAGAGCAGAGGAGAGACACGGGGGGGCGGGGGGAGTGCGTGCGCCATATTGTTCAACAGGTGCTGGGTCCCGACAGAGGAATACGGTTGTTGTCAACCTTTCTGTTGGTTTGAAAGTTTTCAAAATATAATAAAAATTCTGAAGTGCAACGGCACACAGTAGGAGCTCAATCCTTGATTGTTCAGTAAAGAACTGCTCTGTGTTTTTTTTTTTTCTTCTGTTTTGGTTTTTGGGGGGAGGGTTACTAAATAAACATCTAGTGATTGAGTAAAGAGGACAACAGGAATTCTTCATCCAGTAAGTAAGTTTTAAAGCTCCCACTGCTGGGCACTGTGACAGGTGCAGCCCACGGAGCAAGGCCCCAGACTCTGTATGCTGACCGTGGGGCTCCTTGGCCCGTGGGGAGAAGCCGGTGGTCATCACCAGGGATGCCATGGACACGCTGACAGGGTGCTGGGGAAGGAGGGAGGAGGAAGAAGGAGCATAAGGGGCATTCAAAGAACTCATCACAACCAGTAAATATTTGTAGGATGAGCAAATAAACAAAGTATGTGAAAGCTGAAAGGTCCCTTGAAGCTTGCAGCAGAATCTATCCATGTGTGGGGACGGGCAAGTACACAGGACACAGGACAGGGCGAAACACCACAAGCAAAAACAGGGATGAGGCTTCTCCCGTCCTCCCACTGCTCTCTAAGCCCCATTCCAGGACTCCCACCCCGTGGGGACCCACATAAAGCGGTGAGCACCAAGGCTCATGGCCAGCGGACTGGTTGTGGGAATGGGGGGGAGGGGGCTGAATCCCCTGCTAAGAGGAAGATGAGCCCATCTGATCTGGCAAATGGGAAATCCCTTCTCACCGCAGGGCGGACCCACTGATTCTGGGCTGCAGCACTGCGGGGTGGCCAGCACCCTCTGCCACAGACTTGGCTCCCAAGCTCGCTGGACCGGCTCTTCCTCTCCTCTGTCCTGCGGCTGTGGTCCCTGTCCCCCTCGTCCCCCTCCTCCCTGTTTCTGTCTGCAGTCAGCCGTCTTTTTCTTGCTACTCCCAGGAGTTTGTGCAGGTAGTGAGGCAGAGGTGAGGCGGAGGAGAGGGGGGTTCCTTGGCTGGGCACCCCTACCCTCTCCCCACCTTCTCTGGGTCCCTGTGCTCGCCCAGCACCACCCAGCCCTACCGTACCCCCTCCTGGAGTTCGTGTGCTGTAGGAGTAGCAGTGGGCCGAAGGGTGAGGGTGCAGGGAAAGAGAAGCCGAGGCACGGAGTGGGCACTACAAACATCGAGTGCTGACACCGTCCGCGCTAATGGCAGGACTGGCTCCTGGCTTTGTCTGAGTGATCCTTGGGGAAGAGGCCACTGGCCTTCCCTTCCCAGCTGCCCACATTCTTCCTCCTGCCTGGCGACTTGTAGCTTCTCACCTCCACAGAGAATGAGCTCCGAAAGGTTTTGCTTAAAGTTCCCAGGAAGCCCCTGTGAAAACCCCATGAAGACCACCTGAACCAGACACAGGTCACATACGAAACGTTTAGGACCAGCGGTGGGACTCATCAGCCAGAGCATTGGTTTGACAATCACAGGAGAATTCTGACATCAAAGTTCACGGCATTTCCTCTCCAGCCTCCACAAAATCTCCGCAGGCTCTGACGACTCAGAAAGAGAAATACATCTGCGGAAACAGTTTGGCCTTTCTCTCTCTCACTCTCTCTCGTTTTAAAGATAAAAGGGAGTGTTCCTTATAAAACAAAAAGCTGAGTGGGAGCCGACTGTACGCTCTTCCTTTCCTCTTATTTAGCTCTTTGTTAGCTCAGAGATCTTTTTCTTCTTGAAAATTATTGCCTCTAACCTGATTCTGGCTACGGGAGCCCAAAGAAACTAGAAACTCAAAGCAATTAACATTAATGTTTACATCATAATTACAAACATCACAGAATACAGGAAAACATATATATCTGGAAAAATGGTCCACTAGTCATGATTTCATACTGTTTCAAGCAATTTATTTTCACTTGGATCATTTACAAGTGGACAAGCCATTATCCTTGTGTACCCGTATTTCACATGTGTAAAGAAAGTCCTTCTCTTTCTATGAGAAACATTAAGTCTAAGCGTAAGGTGGCGAACCCGCCACCTTCAGTATGTGTGGCCGGAGCCCATAGCTCAGTGAGTAGGGCGCTGGCCACATACACTGAAGGTGGCGAGTTCAAGCCCAGGTCAGGTCTGCTAAACAACAATGACAACTGCAACCAAACAATAGCCGGGTGCTGTGCGGGCGCCTGTAGTCCCAGCTACTCCGGAGGCTGAGGCAAGAGAATTGCTTAAGCCCAAGAGTTTGAGGTTGCTGTGAGCTATGACACCACATCACTCTACTGAGGAAGACATAGTGAGGCTCTGTCTCAAAAAAGAAAAAAAGAAAAAAAGAAAGCCTATGTGTAAGAATGAAATCTTAGGGTCGATTTTCTCAACCAATATCAAACAAGAGATGGTTACTTTCAAACTAATCAGCCTGGCTCACAAAAGGGGATGCTTTTCCTTGGTCAGGATCTATTAACACAAAGAAACGGTCATGTGTTCCAAACAGTGTCAGAGCCCTGGAAAATATAACAGGTATGCCAGACCCACTCATAGTCCACCAGCCAGGATAACAATGACATCAACAATGATAACAATAACAGACAAAGCTAAGGACAGAGCTAAGCCCCAGCTCCTGCAATCCCAGCAGGAACCAGATGGCATCAACTTTTTCCAATACATTCTCTCCATTCCTTACAATGGCCCCACTGAAGTGTCCTTCTGCAGAGGAGGATGCCAGGACAGAGGCACTCAGGTCCCAGTGCTAGAAATTCCCCCAAAAGTCTAGCCAGGGTTGACCTGACAAGTGGCATTCCTCACCTACACCACACTGTGGGAGGGAGGGCTTGGACCCAAGCTGCAGGGAGGCAGGACCCAAGCTGAGCCAAATTCCTATCTTCCACCCCATCAAGCCAGTCTTTTTATGCAAGTGAAATTCACCTCCACAGGTATTTATCTAAGTACCTGTGAGATCTTCTGATGGATCTAACAGGGAAGATGTGAGAAAAAGGAAAGTGGCATTTATCTCTGGTTAACTTCACGGCTGCAGGCTGCATGGGAAGGTGCACATCTGCTTCAGACCGTGATGCTATTTCTTAAATAAGAGCACGTTTTCATGCACAGCTCAAATGAGTCTTCCATCACCAATGCCCATAGATTCACTATTTCTCTGATCGTTTTCTTTTTCCTTCCACATCTATATGTTTTCCTCTCCTAGGGATATCCATGTATTTAATGGCATTACAAATAAAAAAGACTCTGGTTTTTAGTCCCAGGTCTTCAAATAAAACAAAAAATGTCACTCTCCCCACTGAGGCATCATGGCTCAGGAGAAAAAGCGAGACAGGGCTCAGGGCCCAGGGCTCTGCAGACTGACATTGCACATCCATCTGTGCAACCCTGTCAAGTCCCCATCTCTTCACAACCCTGGGTCTCTGTGCAAGAAGACACAGCTGCCCCACAGTGCAGATCTGCAAACCAGCCTCAGGGGCTCGTGACCCCCTTAACTGGCATGCACATCCATGTGTGCATTTTTCTAGGGAGAGGGCATTGGCTCTCTCTGAATTCTCTAAGAAAACTGTGTCAATAAAAGGTAAATATCTCTAAGGTACAATCTGTCTCCAAAATTCTTTGATTCTACAGAAAAAAAAAAAAAAGCATGTCTATGATCCCAGGGAAAGCTAAAGATGTCACCTGTCTCTCTCCAACCTCCTTATGTCATGACACTTCCAGGCCCACAGATTTCAGGTTAATTTGCACCCCATCCTGGCTCCATGGTCTCTGCCCTGCTCCTCAAGCCCAGATGCTATATCTCAGCTTTAAGATAGCAAAGCAAAAAACCTATTTCAAAAAGAGACCCTCGACACCGAGAGAGGATGCCGACAAGGGGACAAAGGTCTAGACATCTTAGAACAGGAACAGCTGGGGAAAGGAACCAAGGGCTGCACAGTTAACCCTGAGCGTTGTGGGAGGAAAGGCCCCTCTCCACAGTGAAGTGGGCAGCAATCTGGAAAATCTATCTACAGGACAGGCTGACCTCCCCTCAACTGCCGCGACATGGCTTTCTCTAGCTTCCTGTCCACCTCCGCCCTACCCTTGGGGTTCCTCCAAACCAGCTGCTGTAATGGCTGTGCAGCCTCTGGGGAACAGACAGGAATTCAGCAGGGAGCGGCATAGTTTGGAAGGAACCAGGGAATCTTTGGGGATATGCTGGGGATGATAACAGAGTCGGAAGCAAAGCAAAGCAAGTGGGAGCCCAGCCCGCAACTTCTGCTGTTCTCTGCTAAAAGCCACTTTCCCAATGACCCCTTCCCTCTCGGCCCCACAGGGACAGTGACATGGAAGAACCCTTTTACTGAGCTGTCAGAACTCTCTACAAAAAGGAGAAGGTGTCACCAACTCCAGGAGGCAAGAGCCCTCCCAGGATGCCGGGTCCTTCCCAGCTTTGCCCTCGACTGCCTTTCATTTACTTCTCCCTCTCCCCCTAGTTTTCCTTTGAGGTGGGCAGGGCCAGCTACTAGACATGCTCTGACCCTGTGACAGACCCTGCCTCACACGTATCACACACAGAAACCACAATTTTTCTACCCGTGCTGCTGCTAAGCTGTTACTCATCAGCTTGAGACAACCCATCCACCTGTAGCCTAGCGTTTCACTTGTGGCTGCCCTTCAACCCTACTCAGCACAAAGGAAAATTAACTCGGGAACATTTCCCTGTTTCATTGCAGGTTGATGTCATCCAGCGGGAAACACCTGCTCACATGCAAATGTCAAGAAACATTAAAGGCACAGGAAGGAAGCTTTACTTTCTTAGGCACATTGTATTGAAATTAGGAGGGAGAAACCTTCACCCATTCTGAAGACAATTAAGAATCTCCACATTTTCACCAATTCTTCCATGGGAGGGAAGCACGATGCAGTTATTATCACACCAATATTTTGTAAGATGTGTCATTATGTAATGCAGTAAAGTCAAAAGCAGAGATAAGGAGGAGGAAGTAATGAAGGAATGTCCTTGCCGTTAAGCCTTGAGATAAAAAAAAAAAAAATGCCTCTTAGAGATTAGAAAGTTAATTACTAATAGAAGAATAACTTGGCACGACATTTGTATGGGGTGACTGGGAGTACCCATCAAAATTTGATTCGCACGTTCCTTGAACCAGCAACCTAGCAATTCGGCTTCCAGGAATTGATTTAACCAACTTGAACTCAAGTGCGCAAAAACACAGGCAGCCAGAGCTAGGCCCTGACAAAAACGGAGCACTCAGGGGGTCACAGGCACTGTGCTAAGTGGGTCACACGCATGAGCCATTTCATATCCATCCTATACATGAGGTCTGGCCATTATTCCCATTTCACAGAGGGGAAACCTGTGGATAAGAGAAGTAGCAGCTTGCTCAAAGAACTAACAACTGGTAAACCCAGGACCTTCATCCGAGTAAAGGGTTTTACTGCAGCTCTGTTCAAAAAAGGGAACACACAGCATCAGCAGAGCACAGTGGCAGAGCCACATCATGGAGCCCTAACCACGAGTCGGCTGCAGAGCAAGCCGTGTCTCCAAGTGCTGCTATGGAAAGAGGTCCAAGACCTATGCTGTTCATGAAAAAAAGAAAGGTGAGAGTCAGAATTGTAGGATAATAGGGTAAAATGTGGGTCACAAATGAAAAGGGAGAGTAAGACAGAGGCACAAACACATCAAAAGCAGTTCCGGTAGGATACACAAGAGGCCTCAATGCTGGTTATAATGTGCCTGCTGGTGGCATGGAGAAAGAAATCTTAAAAAAAATAAAGTTGTGGCTCGGCGCCTGTGGTTCAATGGGCTAAGGCGCCAGCCACGTACACCTGAGCTGGTGGGTTCGAATCCAGCCCGGGCCCGCCAAACAACAATGGTGGCTGCAACCAAAAAAGATGGCCAGGCATTGTGGCGGGCGCCTGTAGCCCCAGCTACTTGGGAGGTGGAGGCAGGAGACCCGCTTGAGCCCAGGAATTGGAGGTTGCTGTGAGCTGTGATGCCACAGCACTCTATTCGGGGTGACAGCTTGAGGCTCTGTCTCAAAAAAAAAGAAAATAAAAATAAAAATAAAGTTGTGCCCTTCCATCTGTTTGCATTTCCTATCAAGAGTTTGTTATTGATTTTAATGTTTAAACGCCTGTTCATAAAAAAGATTAGAAGTTTACCAGTGATACCAGAGAGGGAATAATAGAACTTTGAGCTTCTTGTTACAAATATTTCTACTAAAAGAGAAGGCAACAGCGCCTTATAACATAACATAACCAGAATCATCTCATGTCTGTGAGGGGTTCATTTAGAATTGACTAATCCCAGGTTAAAGAGTAAGTTAGGCACTTGATTCCCATAAAATGACAAAAATGAAAACAAAAAACCTGACTTCAAGCATCCTCTATGGCGTGGCCACGACCTTTTTGGCACCAGGGACCAGTTTCATGGAACACACTTTCCACAGCTGGGGGAGAGGGATGGTTTTGATATACGTCTGCAAGCAGCTAATTTATTAAAACAGTCTCTGAACAGTCAGACCTCTCTCTGCTAATAAGTACACCTGCAGCTGCTCCTCAATGCTGGCATCACCGCCACCTACAGCATATATAAAACCATCAGAGCTATTTAAGTACTTGATTCAATGCTCTCTCTCCTAGTTTCAACTATAGATTGATGGGCTGAGGAAAGAAAGTGAGAAAACCTGCAGTATTGTGATCCACTCACCATGATTTCCAGGGATAGTCCCATTTCATCCCCACTGTCCCAACTGTTATTACATGGCCACCCGACCTAGGTGGGCACACCCAAACCCCACATAAAGCAAAACTGTCCCATAATTCAAAAAGGTGCATTTGTACAAGACGTAACAAGTTTTTAAAGCCAAAGATGAGGGAGGCAGAGTTCTCAAAACCATAGTTTAGGCCAGCGACAGTGGCTCACACCGGTAATCCTAGCACTCTGGGAGGCCAAAGGTGAAGGATCACTGGAAATCAGAGATCAAGACCAAGCTGAGCAAGATGGAAACCATCTCTACTAAAAGTGGAAAAATCAGCCAGGCATGGTGGTGCCCAGCTATTGAGGAGGGTGAGACAGGAGGATCACTGAAGCCCAGAGCACTCTAACCTCTTGGAGTGGTTCTTCTAAGGAAGAACAAAAATTTAGAAAACATGACATGGAACTATAACAGATGTTTTATTCTGAAAAGGAAAAAAAAATCTTCAAAAATTAAAGAAAGAATTTTTAGCCACAGCCCCTTGTATTTATAGTTCTATTAGGAAATGTATGAGAAAATCCCTGCTTCTAACAATAATGAGTTTCCAAAGCCCCATTCCAAAACAAATCGTTATTCTATAAAACAGTTTTGCCACTGGAAAAGTGATATAATTGAAAGGTTTATTCCTGATCAAGACATCAATGTCAAGCAAATCATAACCAAGACCAACGGTACCTCAAAAGGTAACATTCAACTATTATCGAACCTCTGTCATTGTTACAGTAGAAAATTATACTCTAAATCCCATAATGTGGGGATAAGTTTGTTCATTCAAATTCAATACATATTTATTAACGATTTCATGTGTCAAATATATGCACTGCTGGAGAGTGCTAAGTGCTCCATAAAATGCATAAGTAACTCATCAAAAATAGGAAAGAGCAATGGAGTTCTAATGTATACCTAAATATAGTTTAATTAGAACTTAACGGTTTCAGCAAAAACAGTTTTACTTTCTGTCTTAGAATGTGACAGGATTTTTCATGATGCTTTGAATGATTCTGGCCCAAGATAGATGAAACTAGTGCAATTTATCTTCTTAATAAATTTCTGTGTTAAGTACAAGCATCATTCTACTCATCTAGAATTATTTTCTTAACAACCCTTGTTAAGTACAAAGATAATGGTTTCATAAGGACTTCTGAGGGTCTTGATGATAATTACCAGGACAATATTTCTCCCACAGAAAAGAACCACTAATCAAAGACATACTACTCTCTGCCTATTGAGTTTGCAAAATAATTAGTGGGGTTTTTTCTCCTGTAACATTATGCTTTATGCTTGCAAAAACAGGCAAAAAAGAAACCCATGCATTGATGACACTGTGAAATTAGTACCGTGCTTTGGAGAGCACTTGGAAATATTTGCCAAGAACCACAAAAAATTTACCCCTTAGAAAACGTAATAGGAACACTCATAAATCTTACCCTTAAGAAATAATTGGAAATTCAGAGACAGGCAAATACACAAAGCTGTTCATTATAGGTCACCCACAATAGCAGGTCATATACCTGTGTGTATGTACAATGAGGAAATGTGCATTGTAAAATCCTGAAGATTGTGTAATTACCCTTTTAATTATGTATGTTTACATAATGAAGAGATCTAGACACAAAAAACTATGGACACAATTATGTATTTTATGCACATAAAATGATGAAAGGAAATATAACAACCTAACACAATCAGGGTGGGATTACCATGAGGGTGGGAACGCTGCAGGATTCTAACCTCAGCACTATTGGCAGCTTGGGTTGGATCATTCTTTGTTGGAGGTGGAGGGGATTTGCCTTGTGCAGGCAGGATGTTGAGCAGCACCCCTAACTTCTCCCCACTACATGCCAATAGCACCCCCAGCCTAAGATGTGACAACCAAAATGTCTCCAGTATTGTCAAATGTTCCATGAGGGTTAAGGAATCACCCTGACTGAGAACCATTAGGTTGAAATTACTTTTTTGTCTACTTTTTCTGTTTTGTTATACATATTAAAATAATTTATTTTTAAGATAAAAATAAATGATAACAGCAGAAGCCAACATTTAGTGGCTTTTAACTCTTTACTCAACACTGAAAGCCCTTCTTCTTAGCCTATCACCCCCCAGTCAAGGACAAGACAGGTGGGTCCCTCTCCCATAACGCAACCCATCCCTCAGTCAAGGACAAGACAGGTGGGTCTCTCTGCCACAAAGCGACCCATCCCTCAGTCAAGGACAAGACAGGTGGGTCTCTCTGCCACAACATGACCCATCTCTCAGTCAAGGACAAGACAGGTGGGTCTCTCTGCCACAACGCGACCCATCCCCCAGTCAAGGACAAGACAGGTGGGTCTCTCTCCCACAACGCGACCCATTCCCCAGTCAAGGACAAGACAGGTGGGTCTCTCTCCCACAACGCGACCCATCTCCCAGTCAAGGACAAGACAGGTGGGTCTCTCTCCCACAAGGCGACCCATCCCTCAGTCAAGGACAAGACAGGTGGGTCTCTCTCCCACAAGGCGACCCATCCCCCAGTCAAGGACAAGACAGGTGGGTCTCTCTCCCACAATGCGACCCATCCCTCTGGTGCCCTGATGGCCAAGGCTCGGGTTTTTTCACAGAAGCAGCTCCACCAGCACAGCCCCTCCTTGCCTTGCATTGTTCCCTTTCGGCAAAATTAATCCACATCTGAGAGTGTTCCATAATGGAGACCAGCACAGGAAGATGTCACCGTCTCTTTCACAACATTTGGTGTTTTGCTGCCATGTTTTTGCAGCATCTTATTCTCCACGGAGCAACATGAAACGCACAATCACGCTACCAGCCTGCGTTTCTAACGGAGCTTCGAATCCGCTCCTAATTACTACAGAGCCCTGCAAAACAGTATAAAATAGTATTTTGACTGGCTACGTGATGTTGCTTTGGAAACAACAGGTCAGAGAGAAATCACAGAATAACTAAACAGTGAGAGCAAAACAAGTAAAACTGTGTCTTAGATTCCTATGAGCAGAGGAATTAAAATTTACCAACGGTAAGATGGTGGGGACAGTCTCCAAACAATTTAACTTTGTGTATTATTAGCAAATCTGTAACTGTTCTGCTGCTCTGTTACAGGCAAATCCCTCTGATGGCTTGTAGAAGGAATGGAGATGTGGAATAAAATCCAAACTGGCCTCAAGCTACTTTTGTAATCGATGGTCTGATCTCTCTTCTCTCACATATCCACATCGTGAGCCTCCTTCTCATGCTGGTCATTTCTCCCTGGGTGCCCACAGCTCATCCCCCTCGAAGTCCACCAGGTGAATTCACTCACTTCCACAGGCCACCCACTCAAACCAGCCAAGCGGCTCCCCTACCCTGGGAGCTCCCGAGGACAGAGAGGGATCTCTAAGCTGCAAAAGCTGACTCATACCGGGACTAAAGCCATCTCCAAAAAGCCCCCTCGAGTTTCTCCTGTTTCAGAACTTTTCTCCAGTTTGGTCTAGAAAAAACAGCAGAACATCTTACTTAGTAGAGAGAATTCTTTCCTGAGGATTCTTCATAAGGAACGGAACATGTGAAAATGACTGCATCTTTGCCTGTTCAGTTTTGCTTTTACCATGACTGCGCACGCAAGACCTCAGCTCATTTTATTCACTAATCTGCTGAGACTAAAGCTCAGACCCACTCAGTCACCAGTCGTACAATTACTCCTCTGAATCTGGGCTACTATAACTAAGTGAAAAACGAGTCATAAAACAAAAGAAATATTATTAGACTTATCTCATTAAGTTATTCATAAGAACTGTTTATTATTCTTTTACTGTGGGCAAGAAAATCATAATTAACATATATTCACACCATAATTCAAAAAATACAGCAGTATTTAACTTCCAGTGAGAAGTACCAATTATGCTGGGGGTTAAAATGTAGACCAGAAATATTAAAGTAAATACACGGAATATTTAATAAGTACTTTATGAGCATTTACTAAACGCCAGGCTCTATTCAGAACCTTTTAATATATATCAACTCATCTGATCCTCGGAAGAACCCCAGGAGATATGTACTGCTGTTTTCCTCATTTAAAAAAAAGAATTAGGAAGAATCTAAGAAAGATGTATTACTTACTCCCTGTTTAAAAACATATAAATTCTATTTACATATATATCCGAATGCAGACAACCATGTCACATACTTTCAAGTGTTTCTCATATACTTCAAAAACAATTCCTCTGAAACAGCCCGCGTGAATGCTTACGTTCCTATTTTTGCTATACATGCTTCTTGAAAGGCTCACTGGGGGCAATGTCAAAACACTTCCTAAATTGTATCTTGCTTTAGCAGTCAGCTAAACTTCAGAATAAAATGAATTTGAGATTGAAGCACTTATTCATTCCCTTAAAAAGCTAAACCTGTAATTTTGGTATCCTGTGACTAGTAATTTCAACAACAGGACAGAGTTGGGTATCACAGTCCCTTTTTTAGAAAAATCAAAGCTTTTTTTTATCTACTATACATTTCAATAACCCTGACTAAAGGTTACTTTCATTTTGGTCTCCTTACCAGATTAAACATACGATAAACTACAGATACTTAAAATGTGCAATTTGTTTATCTATATACCTATGAAATTATCACCATGATTGAACGTTTTCATCCCAGCCCTGGACTCCCTCAAGTCCCTGGGTAATTCCTGCTGCCCTCCCCGTCACCTCTCCTCCTTCCTGCCCACTGTCCCCACTGATCTGCTTTCTGCCACTATACATCAGCACACATTTTAAAGATTTCCTTTAGTAACAGAAATTAGAAAGACCCCAAAAGTAAATTCAAAATGGATCACTGACCTAAGTATAATCACCAGCATTCTAAAGTTCTTAGAAAAAAACCATAAGAATAAGTCTTCATAGTCTAAGATTTGGCAATGGTTCCTTAGATAGGCCACCAAAAACATAAATAACCAAAACAAAAATTAAGATAAATTAAACCACATCAAAATTTAAAAGGCTTGGGCTTCGAAGGCCATCACTAGGAAGGTGAAAGACAATGGGAAGAATGTGAGAGAATATTTGCAAATCCCATAACTAATAAGGGACTTGTGAAAGAACTCCTCCTGCTCAATAATAAAAACACAAATAATCCAATTTAAAAGTAGGCAAAGATTCTGAAGAGATTTCTTGAAAAAAAAAAAAAGATGGTCAATAAGCACTTGAAAAGATGTTCAACATCATCGGACCCTGAGAAAGCACCAATCAAACCATAATGAGACCTCACCACTTCCCACATACCAGAACGACTAAATAAAAAAGACAAACAAAGCAAGTGTTGGTGAGGATTAAGAGAAACCTGAACTCTACTATGCTGCGGAAAGGGCTGTAAAATGGGGCGGCTTCTTTGAAAAATAGTTTTGCAACTCCTAAAAAGATTAAACGCAGAAATTAACACATGGCCCACAATCTCAGGCCTAGGCATACTCCCAAGAAGAATGAAGACATACAGTTTACGTGAAAACTCACACACAAATGAACATCCACAGGCACTATTATTCATACTAGCCAAAACAACCAGAAGCCACTCAAATGACCAGCTGATGAATGAATAAATAATGTATATACATTAAATACATATATTTTTTCATTCAATGGAATATTATGAAGCCAAGAAAAGGGATGACGTACTGGTTCATGCTACAGTATGAATGATCCTTCAAAATGTTATGCTAAATGAAGAAAGCCAAACCCCAAAGGCCACATATTATATAATTACAATTATATTAAATGTGCAGAATAGGCAAATTCAAACAGACAAGTAGCAGTGCCAGTCCGTGGAAGGAAGACGCTGCACACCTGGGCTCTGTGTCAGCTCAACTTCAGACAGACCAAGGACAATTCAACTCCGGTCTCTTGGCCTCAGTGCTTTGAGGCAGCCAAGAGAATAAGAGGATTGATGATGCTCTAAAATCCTGAGGCTCTGAGACCTGGCAGGGGCTGAACCCCAGCTCTGAGCTGGGGCAATGCTGGAGTTTCCAGCACCTCCTCTCCCCTCATGCAGGGCTTCTCCATTATCTGAAACCAGCGGAGGAGACCTTGACGTACCTGGCCACCGTGTGGCCCAGTCCAGTCTGCTCTCTCCACACACAGCATGCTATGTAGGTGGCACAGAACCTGGCGCAAGAATTGACAATAGGGCCCCTCATTCCCTACTCCCCTGATGTGAGGACCCCCATTCTCTACTCCCTGATGCTGGGGACACCCCATTCCCTACTCTCTGATGCTGGGGACAGCTCCTTAGCCCCGCATGTCTTGCACTGATACATGAAGCCCAACGCTGCACCCCTTAAACAAAGGAGTGGGAAGTAGGGTGGGGTCCTCACCTAGCAGACCCCTGTCCTCTCCTACCACTGCCTTCCACTGCCTATGCCAGCCTGGCCCACACCAGTTAGGCTCTTTGTTCTGTATCCCTTCTACTATGCCAGGGCTTCCTCTCAAACTTGAGTGGGTTTCTGAGTCACCTTTTCCTGGGCCTCAGCACTGGAGATTCTGATTCAGCAGGCTCCACTGGGGGCTACAAAATTGTATTTCCATCAAGCTGAGGCTGCTAGTCCAGGGACTGCACTCTGAGGAGAGCCAGTGTACAGTTCTGAACCCAGCATACAGAAGGAAATCAATAAATATGTATTGAATAAACAATACAATCTTTGCTGAGATTGTAAATCATGTTGTACAAGTGCCCAACACTTCATTATCCACGACCTCAGTTGATCTTCACGGCTGAACGCGTTCACAAGGCAGGTAGCAGTAGCCCCCTTTACGGCTGCCTGGGAGCCCTAGGCTCTCAAGGATTAAGCAATGTGCCAGGTCCATATGGCTCCTAGGAGATGCCAGACTCACAGCCTCAGCGTCTTCGTGTGTTTATCTCTCCACGGCATGTCTTTTCCCCAGATTTACCATTTCCCTGGTAGATAACCTGAAGGGTAAAACAAGCCCAGCAGATGCAACTATTTTAAATATGGCAGAAAAGACACAGACACACTCACACGCTCCCCTCGGGAACTGTCCCCAAAGCTTTGATAACACACAACCTGTTAAGGAGTGGGCAGCTTACACAGAACGTTTGGAACACATAGGCATGGCAAGCTTTTTCCAAAGACTTACACAGACTTCACTAAGGAGCCACCTGCTACCAGGACAAAATTTAGAGACCAGGCAGAAGCACTACCGGCTCTCTTGCTGAAAACGCAGACCGAGGAAGCAGAAACCACCCACCACTGCATGGCCCCTGAGTCTTGATCTGGCTTCAGCTGGCATGTCTGATGCAAAATCTACCTGGTATACAGGGCTGGCGCCCTCAAGTCTTTGTAGTCTGGGGTGTTTCCAGGTAACGGACAATAAGAATTCATTAGCCAGGCTAAGGAACTTCCTTTTCCTCAAACACTTACTGCCTACAACTGGACTGATCTCTAATCCAAATGTTCATTCTCTCCCTCTCTTTGCCTCCTCCTTCCAGAACTTCTGCGGACGGGAAATCCTCTGCAGAACGCACAGGTGAGATGATAAATTCTTCCACTAGACTTTTGCCCCTGCACAGCATGATGACAACTGAACAGAAGAAAGAACCCACATCACAGGAGCCTGCACTCAGCAAAGTGGCAGCTGCAATTAAGTCATCGCATCCCTCCAGACCAGGAAGCCTGCTCACCTTTAATGAAGACTTATTTGTTCACTGGCTTACTTCATTCGGGGGGGCTGAGGTACAGAGGAGACTGGAGGATCAGGGAGGAAATCAGATAGCACAGGGGCTGGACGGGTGCCATGGTAACGCCAGCAAGAGGCCCACAAGCAGCAGAGGAGTCTGGCGGGACACCCATGAGACCTTGGCAGTGAGGAGCCTTGAAGCAGATAAGCAGGCCCTGGACCAACAGCCTCTTAGGGGAGAAAGACCTAGCATACTTCAACCAGGGGGACAAGAGCCACAGACAGGAGCTGCACACAGCACCCTGCATCATTCAGCACACAAAAGACCAGGAGAAGAAAGCACAGGTGTGGGTAAGGGAGCTGGGTCAAGTGGGGAGGGCAGACCCAGAGGTGTAGCTCAGGAAGGATCAGATGGGAAACATCCAGGCAGAAAAAAAGGCCCAGGCAGCACAGAGGCGAGCAGACCCTCCCCGGCCTTTCCCCTTCCAGGGTAGCAATGTCATCCCACCCCACGAGATGGAGGATGTCCATCCACACCCCACTTCTGTAAATGAAGCAGTCACCAATGACACCCTGGTCTCCGTAAGGCCTGGGGTGAACTGAGAAGATGCTGAAAACCTGAGGAACATTTAACCTGGCTTCTCGCCCATATCCCAGCCTTGCCTACCACAGGTGTTACAAACCCAGAGGGAAACTGATAATGCAAACGGGGTAAGGGTTGTCACAGGAACTTTCCCCAAAGGGCAAATTGGTTCAGCCGCTCCCTGATGTCTCCTCATAAATCCTGAAACAACACTGTGGCCTAAAAGGGGGAGTTCTCCCCTCTCTTTGGGAAATCTAAAACCAACATCCCCCCCTGAGGCCACTAACCAGAGGGGCAGGAAAGTGTCCTTTATACCTGTAGGACAGAGGTCCCAGGTCAGAGGTCACAGGTCAGATCAGCTGGATCAGAACCATTGACTACAATTAAGCAGCAACAGCCTGAAGTCGAAAACCCTCCCTTAAAAAAAAAATCTCCGTATTTCTGTCCATAGATCAAACAGTAAACTTTAAGACAGGAGGCTCCTCGTTGGCCTGCAAATTAATAAACCTTCCTTTCCTTCGGAAACTACTAGTCCGTGTTCTGCTGATGAGGCCTTGGGGACAAATGCCAAGTTTTCAGTAGCAATACCAAAATTAACCAACTTTCTATATTTAGAAAGACATTAGGATTATTGGTTGGCTGCGTTAAGTAGTAAACGGTGGTAGCAAGTATGAACTGAAATATTAAGCCCTGCCAGCTGACTGAATGGACACCCCCCACCAGCCAAGGGGATCCCAGAAATACTCTAAAGCTAAGTTGCTGGCTGAGAGAACGGAAGTCAGATGGCTTCCGTGTGCCCCCACTCCTTGGAGGTGTCCTTTGTAACTCATGAACAGGCCAAAGGCTATGCAAGACAAAGCTCAAACCGCACCTGCAGCTTCTCCATTTACCTAACAAATCACGGCAGTCTGTAGAGAGCTGATGGCTCCTCTCTGATTAAGTCTTCCCTATCTTAAGCCACTCCACGCCTTTAGTCAAAGTTTCATTTCTTTAATCAATACAAGTCAAAGAGTCTAAACTCACCTATAGCCTGTAAGCCTCCCTGTAAACTTTGAGATGTCCAAACCAACACATGTATTAATTTCTGACCTAACATGTAATTCCTGTCTCCCACCACAGAGGGACCATTTGCTCAGGGCTTCTGGGTGTGGCTCCTGGCCACAGTCCTCAAATTTGGCTCAGAATAAACCTCTTTAAATTATTTTACAGAATTTGGCTTCTTTTCCATAGGCAGAAAATAAATGAGAAAATTCAGGGTATCAGAAAGCAAAAAACAAAATCACTGAGCTCTAAGTATTTTAAATAAATACCATGGACAATTTGGTGTATATTCTTACAGGCCTTTAGGAAAGAAAAAGTGTAGTGCTGTTAATAATGCAAGCACAGACACCTACAGTGCTTCTTAGAAGGGTAGAGGTGAAACTTACTAAATGCAGAATATAAATGTCTTAACACAGTAACTAAGAAAATGCCACGAAGGCTATGTTAATATTTCAGATTGTGTATGAAACCAGCACACTGTACCCCATGATTGCATTAATGTACACAGCTATGATTTAATAAAAAAAAAAATGCAAGCACAGTATTGCATGGCAGTGAAAGTACAAGAGATGAGAGGGGGCACTAGTAAAGGCTGTGTGACCTTGCGCAAGTCAACCACTCTGGAAATAAAAATATTATTTCAAACTCACAGATTTAGGGTAAGGATTAAAGGCACTAATACATTCTAAGTGCCGATCGCACAGTAAGTATTCAGTAAATACCGACTTTATCATGTATTTACAACAGTGTTCTTTAACCCATTTCTTCATTTACATATACATGAAGTATCTTCTCATGACAGTAAATATACTTCTCCATTGTCATGGTTAATAGTTACACATGTCTATTCTACTCATGGGCCATGAATTAATCTCCCTCCCTTTTATTGCTAATTTTTCCCACTGAGGGTGGTACAGGGATGAACATCCTGAGCCATGAGTCTTGGCCCACTCACTCATTCAGAGAAATCTGCTGAGACAGAATGTTGCTTATGTGGTTAGGTGCAATTAGGCTTTTTTAAAAAACAAGCAAAAATTAATGATGTTAGGATGTCTGGTTTTTTCTTTTCTTTGAGACAGAGCCCCAGGATAGAGTGCTGTGGCCATCACAGCTCACAGAAACCTCAAACTGCTAAGCTCCAGTGATCCTCTTGACTCAGTCTCCTGAGTAGCTGGGACTACAGGCACCCACCACAATGCCCAGCTAGTTTTTCTATTTTTAGTAGAGACAGGGTCTCGATCTTGTCCAGGCTGGTCTTAAACTCTTGAGCTCAGACAATCCACCTGCCTCAGACTCCCAGACTGCTAGGATAACAGGCGTGAGCCACCACACCTGGCCAAGGATGTCTTAACAAAGCATACACGTAACATAAAACAAAGTCACAAAGATTCAGCCAAAGATTTAGATTTTGTATATCTTAGATTATTACCTCTCAGGAAAGTGTTTATACATGCATCATTTTTACATTTTGAAGAATTAGTGATTTACCACTGCCATCCAAATATCCATGAATTTAGCTCTGAAATGTTCTCCCAATGAGCAGACTTGGAGAGTGGGTCTCTCCATTTGTACATGTAATACATGCCCACCTACCTCTTGGGTGGCTTGGTTAGGTTTCTAAGTTTGTAGTTGCCAAGAAGTTCATCAATGCGCATGCATCCAAGATACTGGACCTAAAACTTGATTTCTCCAAGTCTGGACCACAGACTGCCTGTCAATGTGGATTCCTGGGTCCCACTTAAATTTCCTCAATCAGAATCTGAGACATTAAAGATATATTTTAAAATGAGGTCCCCTGGAGAATCTTATTCACAGTAAGATGTAAAAGGTACTATCTTCATACGATTCTATCTGCATTGCAAAATCTTTCCCACTTCAGGCCCTGAATTTAGCTTCTTAGTTTTCTACGTATGTTTAGATACTAAGCTCTTTAAAATTTTCAGTACAATTTAACAAAAATATTGGATTCCTATTATGTGCCAGGTGTCAGATGGGGATTTCCAGGAGACTTGATTTGTGCCCAAAGAATTACTCTGATGGAAAAAATCCACCATCTGATTTTTAGGCAGTAATGCCAAATGTCACAAGGAGTTGGGCTTTAGATGGTACCTTTCTTGCTCTACCACATTATCCAGTGGCCTTTAAAAGGCAGATATTATAGACAGAACAGTTACAGAGGTGCCTTATCCCAGGCCTGGTTTATTACATATTGATTCTATTCCTATGGTCATCCCAGCATGGGTGGTGCTGTTATTATTTCCATCTTACAGTTAAGTTAGAATCGCTGCCCAAGTTCACAGCATTAGAAGCAGCAGCCTGGGACATGAACCTGGGCAGTCTCAGTCTGGAGCTGTTCTCTGCACCACCAAAGTAAAATGTCTTTCTGTGGCTCCAAGCCCACCCCCAGTTTCTGCTGAGGAAGAACACTTTCAAAATGATCCTATGTGACTCTGAACTTGAGGATGGTCCACAATTCTCTCTTCATTCTGAACTCCTCTCAACCTGTTTAGTGACTGCAGGTGGGGTCAGGCAGTTTGGAATTGAGAGAATTCTGGCTACACTGCTGATGCTTAAGTGATTAACTCTAGATTTATTTCTTTGTGGGTATAAAATATGGTTTGTCAAAGATGCGGAAACTTACAATTACTACAAGAATAAATGCATACATCATGCCTTCGACTTGCTATCTGCATTATGACCATAAATTTGTGCTTTTGCTGGGAATAAACAGAAAATTATTCATTTCTGAGATTCACTACAGAGAAATGCTGGAGGCAATATACAATTAGCACAGTCTTAATTACTACTAGTTCCCTCCTGTATCTACATTATCTATGTAATACAGTGTGCCCTTGAGTTTAAACGCTGGAATTGAACCCCAGCTCAGTTGCTTAGTATTCGCTTTTAAGCAATTTACTTCTCTTGGCATCAGTATCCTTCTCTGAAAAAAGAGAGAAAATAATAGGGCCTAGTCTATAGAGTTATTGTGAGGGTTAAATAATACTTGCCTACCTCACATCTAGCAACCACTGATTATTTACCATCCCTGTCCCCAGTTAAAGCTTATCAAAATAATTCTGTTTTATTCACTGTTTCACTCAATGAATTAATTACATATGTCCCACTGTGGAGCTTAAGGAGATGTATAAGGACTGTTTTGGGGTTTTTTTGCAATTTTTGGCCAGGGCTGGGTTTGAACCTGCCACCTCTGGCATATGGGGCCAGCACCTTACTCTGTTGAGCCACAGGCACCGCCCTATAAGGACTGTCTTTACCATCAAGGCAGCTTGGATCGGCGAGGCACAGTGGCTCACGCCTGTAATCCTAGCACTTTGGGAAGCCAAGGTGGGTGGATTGCTTGAGCTCAGGAGTTTAAGACCAACCTGAGCAAGAATGAGACCCTCGTCTCTACTAAAAACAGACAATCTAACCGGGCCCAGTGGTACACACCTGTAGTCCCAACTACTTAGGAGGCTGAGGGAAGAGGACGATGACACCAAGGCATTCTGCCCAGGGTGAGGGAGAGAGACTGCGTCAAATTAAAAAAAAAAAAAAAAAAAGGCGGTGGCTTGAGAATCAAGTGATACAAGTAGGACAACCATACGTCCAAAGTTTACCTGGAAAATCCTGGTTTATGCCTGTTGTCCCAGCTTAATAATGGCTCTCTTCCCTTCACTTTCAAAAGTGTCCTGGTTTGGATGATGAATTAGACATCCACCCTGGTGATAAGACATGTAGCAGTACTGAATAGGCCCCCAAGGTGGTGATGGCAACAAGCTGCTCAGGTTCTTGGGGGTATGTGGAGTTTCTCTCTGCATGGGGGGAGCAGGAAGGGCCCTTGGAGGGGGCCAGGGCTCAGGCAGGTCTGAAGGGAAAGGCGGAGGATGCTCGGGGCTGGGAGAAACAGCCCTCTGGTAGACCGTCTCCCCATTCGCTTCCTTTGTTATCCCAGAAAAACAGTGGAAAGAGCCATTTGCAACAGTGAAAACAGGCAGGTGGATTATCTAATTGCTAAATGACGCCACAAATTGTACTAGACTATTTGGGGTAGAGACAGAAAACGCCTGGGGATTAAGTGAATACCTCAAGGCCCCCAAATTAAAATTTTTTCAAGCTTATATGAATCATTCATCTTAGCATCAGTTGCTTTAATCTGATCAACATCTAGCTGAAGTCAGCCTCAGGGAGTTAATTTTAATAAGAGGAGAGGAAGAGAACAGTTGTTTACTCTCATCCATCTCTCCCTCCCCACTACACCTGTCTCCTTGTTTTATGAGGGAATCTTGGAACCTCACAACAATCTTCATGTCATCCTCCCCAAGAAGTGCCGGGATATCTGGGACCTCATCAGGAGGGTGTAGACACTGAAGCTCATTAAAATGAGCAAAACCTCAGAGGCCAGGCAGCAGCATCAGTCTGTGACGAAACTCCAGCACTAGACCTGGAGGCAAAATACAATTAGCACACTCTTAATTACTGCTCATTCCCTCCCGGATCTACATTATCTGTACACCATGGTGCCCAGGAGCTTAAATGCTGGGGCTGAACCCCAGCTCAGTGGCTTACTATTTGCCCTCAGGCAATTTACCTCTCTCAGTGTCAATATCCTTCTCTGAAAGATAGCGGAAATAACAGTGCCTAATCTATAGCGTTATTGTGAGGATTAAATAATTATATGATGTGCCTACCCCACATACTGTACCTGCTAAGTGATCAATAACTAGCAACCTGGCCTACCCTTAGGCAGAACATCTGATTAATCAACGCAGGCTGAATTACAGCTAATGCACAACTCTGACCTCATGCCTGTGAACCACTCTGCCACAACCACTTGAGAAGAAGGTGCCAGAAAAGGACCAAAGGAATGGCTTAGAATGGAATCGGGAAATCAGTGAGTCAAGCCCTCTCCAATCACAGATTAGTAAACTCACACCTCTCTGGGGTCAGAGCATTTGGAGGCCAGGCCAGGTCGTACGGCTCAGACCTCCACCTATCCCCTTGACTCTAAACCAACTAAGTCAAGAGGCTTGATATCAATCACAATATTTTGTGTGCGTGTGGTTTTTTTTTTGAAACTTAATTCTTGACGTTGTGTTCACATGTATCTTCTCATATGTAAGGAAGTACCTTTCCTATCCTTCTACCATGAATGAGAAACATGAAATATATATGCTAAGAGATTTGCCCCAGGCCAGAAGTAACTAGAATCGTCAACAATTGAGCCTACATGTTCAAAATGCCCAATCAGCTACAGTAATTTAGATCAAAAAATTGCACAGAATTTGGTGGGAGGTATGAATCACCGAAATTACATGAGCTTCATTATCCTAAACAGAGGTTCTGGCAGAAATGCCACTGAATGGACAGTTGAGATACCTGAATTCGCAATACTGACCAATCTGGACTACTCACAAAGCACCAGTATCGTAATGTCATGTCACTCCCTAGGAAGGGGAACCTTACCTGCAGGGGGTCTCATAAACGCAGGAAATTCACCGTAAGTGGTATTTCTTCAGTGCTTTTGCAGGATGAGCATGCAACAAATTTTACTGAGCATCTGTCATACATGTAATCACTGCACGTGTGTCAGTATAGTCTCGCAAATTGGCATCATCCCCATTTAGCAAATGAGGCAATGTGATGATAGAACACCGAAAACTTGCCCAGTGTCATATAAAGACAGAAAGGACAAACCTCATTTTCAAACCAGGACTTAATGAGACCAGGAACTAGTTGTGACAACAACAGGATTGCTTTTATTTGGTCTAATCATTTAACCAGGAGAGAAAAATAGACCACATCAGACCATTTCACTCCATTTACTATGCAACTGAGGTACAGATTTTGAAGGACTTCAGAATTTCAGAAAGGTACGGATAAAGCCCCAAATTTCTAAAACTTAAATTTTAAACTCAGTTTAAATGGCTGTTTTAGGTATAACAGTGGCTTTTGCTGGATCCTTCCCTCACTTCTGTATTTCTATTTAACAGTCTCTGGCTTCCAGACCGTAATTTTTCACCTGTCCTCCAAGCTTTCATTAAGTCTTTTATCCGCCAGCAAGACCAGGGGTTTTTTCTCAGCTCAGGTTCCAAGCCGGGGAATTCTTGGCCCACAGCCCGGCCACTTCTGCTGAAGGACTGAACAGTGAGTTTTTTCTATTTCCTAATATTTGCTTCCACAAAGAACACTGGAACCCTTTCTGTTTCCCTTTTAAAGAAATCGGATTTTGTGAACTCAACATGGTCCTGTTAAAAACTTATCAAACTCCCAAACTGTTTGCAAATTGAGGCCAGTTATAAATGCTCTGCATCTGGCACCCTGCAAGCAATGTTTTCAAAAGATTTTACTTTTGTCCTGACAACATAATTACCTGAAAACAGAAAGGGGAGGGGAAGAGGGCAACCTGAAAAAATTACTTTGACAGTGAAAATTGTTACATAAAGGCCAACATGGAATTAAAAACCCTACATGTGCCTCTCAAATCATGTCATAATTTAAATGATTTTATTTAAAATTTTGCCCACTACACAGTGCTTTTTTAAAAGGATGCATTTAGTATCTTGTGAGTGTCTTTTGTTTTTATCTTAAAATCACCATAAGTTAATGATATTTTCTTCATTCCACAAAAAATACATATAAGATTTACTGGAGTAAGACTGTCTCATCCTTTCTTTTCAAGGAATTTAGCCAACTGAGCAGTCCAGGTACTTACAGCTCATTGACCCCATAGTATAGCTGGCCGTGGAGTCATTTATCACCCTTCCCTTTCTCTTCTAGTCCTGCTATTTCACCCTTTCAAACTCACAACGCCCAGCTATCATCTATTTAACTTTGATGAACATCCTACAGCTAATTCACATGCTCAGTTCCGTTAATGGGTCAAATAAGATCTCTTCACTACTTTGTTTTCTCTCTATAGGAAAGAAAACTGGCCAGTCTGCTTCTAAACTCCAGTACCAGGCCCCGAAAATAAGACCACACAGGGAATTTGTTTTTAATAAGCTAGTCAGGTGCATATCACTATGAAAAGCCTCACTGGAAAAGTTACTCAGAAAACAAGAGTAATTAAGTTTTGCTTTAAAGCACATTTTCCACCAATAGCAATCTATGTATTTATTGAAGACCTTGCGAAACATTTGGATTTTCTTTTCTTAAAGTACTATAAATTGCATCATAAATAAAATAAAAAGATCGTCTTTGTTGATGTTAAAATCATCTACATGATAGTTAGCCTTAAGGATATAAATTTAAAATGCAGAAATAGAACTTTTTACAGGTAAGAAGATTATGACAATCTGTAAGGACATCTCAGTGGCAGATTTATGGTGAGTACAATTGGAATAATAAAGCAAAACTCAAAAGTAGAATGTCTCGTGGCCACATCATGGACACAAACTAACACAGTGTCTCCACATTGCTTTGACTTGTCAGGAAAGGCAACAGTTGCCTATTTCAAACGTTCTCTGTATAGAAACAAAAAGAAAGAATGCTGCTTTGCTGTCAGCATTCAATTCATAACAACAAAGAAAAACCACGGCTCAGATAACATTAATTGGTGCATAATAAATCATTTACGTTAGGCTTTGGCACAGATTTTATACTTCTGCTTAAATAAGAAAGTAGACGCTAATCAAGGAGTATGGAACATTCATAAGTCTATTTTCTCAGTGGATATACATCAAATAAAATCTGTTTCCGTCAAGGAGAATCAACTTCATCTGAAGAAATATTTACCGGGCATTTAGGGATTACACAGGACTTATCCTAGGTACCAAAGAGTATTCGAAGAGTTGATCTCCTGAAGGAGGTCAATCTAACAGTTGATAAAGTAACCATAAGATAAAGGAAGGGCAAAATCCTCAGTGAAGAGAAGCCATTTAGTAGTTTCCTCTGGTGAGATTGGATTAGATGAGAGCCTGCCTGTTAAGAGCTTAGTCTCGGGTCAGGTCATCTATTCACACCCTCCCCGTCTCCTTCTCCAGCAGTGTGAGGCTTTAAGCAGCAGCAAGACTGATAAACCTCCCTCCTCCCTTTTTTCTCCCCTCTCCTGCCGGATTGGCAGAATGTCAAGGCTTTTTATCCCAAGGGTCTTGCTCAATAGATACCAAAGATCCAATGTCACACTGATTTGGGGGACTTTCCAGAAGATGTGCCCTCCTAATTCTAGTTGATCCTCTCCCCCAAAAGCCTCAAGAAAACTCCACTTAGGAAGGCGAGATTCTATTCCAAGAACATCAAGAAGCAAAGATAAATACCGCTTTGAAAACGTCACATCCCCCTTTTCTGCTAACGTTTGGGATGCATTTGTTTCTTTTAAAAGAGTCTTATGGATAGACATTCGGAGAGTTTGGGAGCACACATAATTGAGACTAGTGCTTTTCAAAACCCTGGTACAATTAGAGTTCACATTCTTCAGCTCTGAAACAGTCCTCAAGTGGAAAAATACTATTCAAAAGGGTTCACTGTGCCAGTCACGCAAAAGAAAAATCTCATCAATTGGTCTAACATTAGAAAGGGTTTGCAGAAAACTAAGATGGGATGGAATGGCAGAAATGAGGGACAAAACAGAAATTCATTGACTGAATAAATGCATTAATGTGTGCATGTGATCAGCCATGGTGAAGAACTAGAAACCCCCAAATCAGGGGAAATCCAGCCCTTACCAAATGTTATGGTCAGCTGGCAGGCACTGCACCCTCCAAGTTCCCATATTCCCCGTATGTACTTCAACTACAGCAACGTCTTGCTGTTCTTACGGTATATCTGGCATCTTCTAGCCCTTGTTTCTATTCTAGTTATTGTTCTTTCTCCTGCAATACTTTCCCCTTACAGGGAGACTTGTTTAAAGCTTGCCCTTTCTTTATGATCAAATTCACATTACTTCCTTAATTCCTATTCTTTGGCTTCCCACCACTTCAGTTTTCTGTCTCTGGCAGTGTTGATCATGATTTCCCTTTCTGATTGCAGGTTACTCCCTCGTATGTTACTTCCATGAAATTATAACCCTCTTTAAAAGCACATCCTTAACTCGTCCATTTCTGTATTTGTTCATTTCTGTATCCGTCCCTGTGGCTAGCACAGAGCAGAGTAAAATGGAAGATGACCCTTAATTGTCCTTGAAACTGAATTGGCTTTATTGAAAGTGAACCTTCTTAATGAATTTGGTTATAACAAACACTATGAATTCACTAAATAATAGGGATTTGCCTCATTAAGAAATCGTGCCTTATTACTTATGCAAAGAAAGAAGGAGCCTTTACATTCAGATGGCTAGTTTGTTTCACTAATTCCAAGGAACAGCAATTCTAATGGGGGGGTCACCACTGCTTCACTGTTCTGGTTTCACACTATTATTACTGTCATTGTTTCTTTCCAGATTAGTGCCATGCATGCACAATGGGAAAGATTACCCTATGTAAAGAAAGTTATGACAAAATAATAGTACAAGGTTGACTGACTAAACAAACAGAAATGTAATCACACCATGTTTACTGCCCGCCTCGGGTTAGCTGGTGGTGAATTCTAAAACGTCTTTTAATCAAACTGTGTATATCTGCAAAAGCAAAACAGGATGAGTTTTAGTGTGAAAAGAATACACAGTTGTTGACATATAAGATTTCTTAGATTTGTAAGATCTTTTCAATGCTATTATGATAAAACAAGACACATCTGAGGCACCTAAAAGCCTGCAAATCACCACAATAGTTGACAAGAGAGGGAAAAAATACATTTCCCCATCAGGTAGGAGTCAACAGACTTTACAGTATCATCATCTGTGCACCAAGCTCGTGAGAAGCAAAGGTAAGACCTGATCTCTGTCTTGAGGAGGCTCTGGTTCCAGGGAAGACATCAGACAAACCCCAGGCAGTTATAAAACACACCTGTAACAGGAACACTGGAAATTATGGGATAAGCGGGCAGAGAATGGAACAAAACACCCCACCTGAAGAAGTAACAGGCATGAGGCATTATTAGCCCTGCTGATAAAGGGGGCAGGGGAGAGTCCATGCAGGAGAAGCAGCAACGGCAGACATGAGAGAGAGCTCAACCCCTTCTAGAACACACAAGCAGCTCAGTAGAACAGAAGGAGAGAACTGCTGAAAGAGGAAGCCATGGCCTCTGGGGCAAGGCTGGGAGGAAACAGACGCCCTGCCACCTTGTCTCTGTGAACCAGATCCCACAGGGCTGTTGTGGGGACCGAGCCTCTGAACACTCAGAACCAGGTCTGATGCAGAGAACGTGTTCAGGAGAACTAGCCACCATCTCTCGTATTATCTTTATTGCCACATTAAGACAAGTCCACCTGATTCACCTGATTTCCTAATAAATCTGTAAGCACTTAAGAAGCAATGATCACCTTCAATAAAAAATAATGATTTGAAGATCAAAGTAAGGATGACTAGGTGGAGTCCGTGCAGTTGACAGGGGAGGGGAGAGTCCAAAGATTTATAAAAGAAGGATAGCGATTAATTGCTCTGGTACCAGAAGTTTCATGATCCAGAAAGGCTGCTTCATGGTGAAAAGCTTGTTGATACACGTTACCAACATACATAAGGACAAGTTCCATCAGAGACTCAGGACCCTGTGGGCAATCCTATCTATTGCCCTGAACACAGCTAAGCAGCACTCAAGGTCCCATGACCTTGTAAATAATCTCCAATGGAAACAGTATGGTCACAGACCACTGAGAGCTTGTTGAAGCCTAACATTTTTGTCTCCTTCCCTCCTTTCTATTTTTAATCACCTACCCCAAACAAAACAGAAAATAAAACAAAGGCCATACTCTAATTCCTTCAAAAGGAAGAGAGGGAAGGGGAAGACACTACTTCAAACTCATTCCCTAAATCTCTTTCCACTTCCTGAGACTTGATCTCATAAGTGCCACTTTGGAACCTACCACCCGCTAGCTCACTTGTTTCTGAGCCCTGGATTCAACCCAGCACTGGAAAAGCCAAGAAGCTGAATTATCCAGTTCAGCATGAGCCTTGAGATATTCCAAAAAGATATGTGCAGAAAAGATACTGCAAATAAGCAGCATTTACCCCTTAAATCCTGAACCCCCTGCTCCCAGCCACCACGAGCAAACATGAAGAGCCCCTCACCCACCTTAGGGTTTCTTCCAATCAATGAACGCCCATAACTTACAAGCATTACTGAGGAAAGGGACCTCCTCAGGCCAGAGCCATGCCTTCTAACCATGCAGAGAAGACCAAGGCAATGCCCACAGGGGATAATGGGCATTTTTGTTGTACAGCAGCTCTGCCTCCCATGGAAGACTGATGCTCTCCAGTCCTTCTCCATCCCCAAGTACTGAAAGGAAGTTCCAATCGGTTGGGGGCAGCCTCATTCAGATCAGCATCACCCCTAATGCCCACTGTCACACCCTCAGGTTCTCGTGGTCAACGGGACTTTTTACCTGGGGAAGCTTTTACCTCCAACTTTGAATATTGCAAAGAAGCATAACATAGTTAGGGCCTTGTCAATGAAGTCCAGCAGCGTTTGAATGGAAAAGTTATTTTGAAAGAATGGTCTTTGTGCTACTTCACAGTAACATGAATATTCCCAGTTCTTCATATGAATTGTCTTCAAACATGTCTTGACCACCATGCCTATAAAAAATTTTGACCTACAGAACACAAAATTTAAGGGGTGAAAAACACAGCTAAATAAAACATTTAAACAATGCATATGGTTTAGTAGGAGTTAAACAGTCAGAGACTATGAGAAATAATTACTTATTCTAAGTCTCTAAAAGAATAATTGCAACAAGCCTGCTTAAAGTACCTTGAGTTTATGCCTACTATAAATATTTCTATAATCCTTTTCTGTTCCAAACTACTTCACAGAAGCCTAAAAAATCTCTGAAATATTTTTGGTGTTGGCATAGAATAAATTGTTATTAGTATTTGGGACACAGTTTATTGATCTGTCAACATTCTTCAACTTACCCCACTGGATAATCTGCACATACAACACAACATAGGTGTCCTACTAAACAAAGCCACCCAAGCTTCTCTGCAAACTATCAGGAACTCAAGAAGTTGTTAAAGCTCTCTGAAGTTTCATGCCCACGTGGCTAGGCTGGAATTTTTCTATAAACGAGATAAGGCCTTAATTCGGTCAATTCTACATCTACTGAGAAGCTTATATTCCAAAATCCTTTATAAATGTATCATTTCTGTTGAGTTGACATTTTCAAAAATTAAAGTGAGGCATGTCTGTGGGCTGTTGGTGATGAAAATGAAAGTTGGTGTCATTCAAGAGTTTTCTGAGAAGTTCTCTGTGGAGGGCTATCTCAGATTCCATAACAACTCAGTTCACACTTTTCAATTTACTTGGCTCTTCCCAGATTCATTTTGAAAATGCCATATTTATAGAAAAATAAAATTTTACACTACATTTCCAAACAACTTATTTTGGTTTTAAGGTGAACTTGGCTAACACCAAAAAGCAAACAGCCAATGAAACACAAAGATGATGAAAACCATGTTAAAAGTCATTACCTCACACCAAATTCTAAGCTTGCATCAATGTAAAATAAGTTAACGGAATTGTTTTTTAAAGATGCTCTCTAGCCAGGCATTGTGGCAGGTGCCTGTAGTCCCAGCTACTGGGAGGTTGAGGCAAGAGAATCGCTTAAGCCCAAGAGTTGGAGGTTGCTGTGAGCTGTGACATCACAGCACTCTACTGAGAATAACACACGGAGACTCTGTCTCAAAAAAAAAAAAAAGGTGCTCTCATTTTAATATAACAGGTTATATTTCTTTCCAGCTGCTCAGACTGACACAAGATGTACACCTATGGAAATCAAGCAGGAGAACAAGCTTGTGTGAAAATGACAGACATTTTTCTTCATGGGAATGAGGCCATTTGGACTATGATCATTAAATGAATCAGCAACGAAGCGGTCTGGAATTTATTGGAGCACAGCAAATATGCCAACATCACTCTGAGGGTAAGAAAAATAAAATGTAAAAACAACAAGTGGAAAGGTGCTGGTACATGTCACGTGTGCTGCCCGCTAAATGAACAAGTGATAAAATACAACCCTGTAGTTCTGCAGATTATTAAGTTTGCTGCTGCCCTATAAAGAGCAAGGTGGTAATTTGTCTGTGTTTCTTCTTTTGCTTAATATTTATTTTAGCCCTAGGTATGAATCTTTAAGAAAGGAACTGAGTAAACTGTAATAGGTGACCATCTATTCATTCATACACCTACTCATTACTATCTGCAAACAACACTGGAGGGGAAGGATAAAACATGTGAACCTGACCTCTGACCTCAAAGGACTTACACATTTTGCAGGCATGAAAAGAAAGCACCAGAGAAAGTCTAAGTCTAGGTCTAACTGGAAAGCAGCAGTTAAGTCCACCTGGTACCCAAGAGTGACATTGATTATTCAATTACAAGAAAGAGTGTCTTTACCTTCCTGAGAATAAATGTTTTAATTCAGCGCTCAAATAGCATAAGATCCTTGTTCAGGGAAAATTTAGGTGCAAGAAATCACAACCCAACACCAATAAACTTTTTGACCTTAAAAAAAAGGTGTTTATACCAAATGAAGATAGTGAGATTAATGCCACGAACAAGTACTTTTTACTGACTTCCTTCTCAATGCTCTAGAGACTTCATTATAAAATTGTAAAATATTAGAGAGCAAAAATATAATTAGATTATAAGTGCCAGCTAAACCTTACCAGTATCAATGCATTTAATAAATTTTTTTACCTTTGTCTCTGTTTCCAAGATCATCAAAAAAGAATGACTTACCATCACACTCATCTCCAATCATGCTGTTGTCTATTTGCGCTACCAACATACCATTTAGTCTGGACCAGTTTCTTCTCTGAGCTAGTGTAATGTGGACTGTGTTCCCCATGACACAGCACTCGGGTCTTTAAATAACTATTAACTTTAATAGTAGTTCATAATAATCATCATCTGAAGTATACACCAAGAACTAGATACAATATTAAAAGTTTGTTATGCACATTACCTCTCACTTAATAAGCATAACCCCTATAAGAAAGTAATCCTAGGTATTCTTATCTCTATTTGATAAATGAGAAAACTCTGCTATAAGTTTCACAGGTAGTAAGTAGCAGGGCTGGTATTCAACCCCATTCCAATCCCAAAGCCCTATCTATAACTATTCCACCTTTCTTAATAGAATTAGAAATATGTTTTCTATAAAGATCATAATGCATTCTAAATCTAAAGTTGTAAATCTCATTCACTTTAAGAAATCCATCTACATGATACTGATGCCTTTTTTAAAAACTGGACAATAGACTCGGCGCCTGTAGCTCAAGAGGCTAGGGCACCAGCCACATATACCAGAGCTCGCAGGTTCAAATTCAGCCTGGGCCCACCAAACAACAAAGACAACTACAACAAAAAAAAATAGCCAGGCATTGTGGCAGGCACCTGTAGTCCCAGCTACTTGGGAGGCTGAGGCAACAGAATCGCTTAAGCTCATGAGTTTGAGGTTCCTGTGAGCTGTGATGTCGCAGCACTCTACCCAGGGCAACAGCTTGAGACTCTGTCTCAAAAAAAAAAAAAAAAAGAACTGGACAATACAGAAAAAAAAAAATGATGAAAAGAAAAAGTCTTCCATCATCTCATCCAAAGGATCACCATTGCTGATCAGGTTTTTACTATCCATAGCCCTTTTTTAAATCACTTTAATCATGCCGTGAACATAATTTACATCTTTCTTGTAATTCGGAAGGTATATTTGAGAGTATTTTTCCATATTCCTCCTAAGCAGTGATTTGAAAGAATGTTTAAAAGTCTACTACTTCAGTATATATGACCAATCATCGATGAATCATTTCCCTTAAAACTAGACATAAAGGAGGCCTCTCATTTTTTGCTATTATAAGTAAACTAGCAGTGGGCAGGTTTACTGTACAAAAATCTTCTTCCCTATTTAAGCAGACTTGCTAGGTCAGAGGATAGACCGAATCCCGAAAGTCAAAATGATGACGATGGCCATAATCACGGTGCTGACAAAATATTAGACATACGAAAAAATTCAAAGAATGATATAACAGACACACATGCGCCCACTAGACCAAAATTTAAAGGTAGAAATTCAAGACCCACCAGCAAAAGTGCAAGTATATCAGGAACTCCAAGGCCAAGACCGCTGGACGAGCAGCTGCGATACTCAACTCTGAAAAGCCTAGAAACTTACTGGTTAAATCTCTGGGAATGGAGAGAAGTCTCACTGCCTCCTGTCATTAGCACTTCCCTGGGTTTTCATTAGCATGTACAGCAGGTTTTAAAAGGATCTGGCTTGGCTGCCTGTTTATGATTGAATTAGAATGAGCTCAGTTTTAATGAAGCCCTTTCAGCACATGTCGACCAAAGAAAAAAGTTTGGATGAGATAATTCAACCTGCAGGAATTTGGAGACTATTGTGCTTAGCCAATATCACAAAATGTGCTTATTTCAAATTAATCAGTCTTTCAGAAAGTACTAAAGATCATTTCCACATTCACTGTTTTCACCCCTTCTAGCAACTAGGATCCATAAAGCGTTGGTAAAATGTAAGCATGTATAAGAAAGCAAGCATCCGTTATGATGATGGTGGAAATCAGAGCATAATCAGCAATAACAATAAAAATTATGTTTCTCCCCTGACTACACTAGAAGATATAAAAGGAATATCACAAAAGGCAAAAAGCATAAATGAAAATTAAATTTCTGCTTAATCATCCTTTTGTAGAGGAAAAACAGATAAGCACTTTACTTATTTATGTGCAAGGCATATCATCTTTTAATAGCTACAGGACACATCACTATTATTCTGCTGCTTCTCGGCTGGAGAAATAGGATTAGTGGCCTAAGAGGGAAGAGCTTAAACTGATTAGTCAAGTAGGAGTCCCAGGGCAAATACTCAGGGAAAAGGGGCAGCCCAGTCTTCTGTCCTACAGAGGGAAAAAACCTGAGTGACTCAAGGTCAGTCTAGGAGTTCAGGTGGCAACTTATATGCAGAGAGTTTTTAATCAAAATGACAGAGGTCAGACTGAGGTTGGCACACAACTCAGCTTACACTCCACAAAGCAGTTACAGAAGGACCACCATTCATCATTTACACCACCAGCAGCATTTATCAAGCAGCTACCATCTTAATCATTGAATTTGCAGCAATGGAGGACCCAAAGGCTGCCTGTAGGGATCCACAGCTGATACAATTGATTACCATTCCTAATAAAGGCCCTAAATGTATCTGCCTCATAAAAAAAGAATTGAGCTACTCAAACTGGAGTCCTGGTGTGTCAGGTTGGACTTATCTTAGAAATCACCATGAACTCCTTTGTTTTGCAAAAGAAAACTCTGGACCGGAGGTGTACACTACCCTCAAGAACATAATTTAGTAAGAGGCAGAGCTCACGTCTACAGTCCCAACCAAGAGCTCTTAGACCAAATGGAAAACAAAAATTTATGTGAAGGAATCTGATGTCCAAAACTTTGGAAATTTTCAAGATAGATTATGTGACATGTTCGGTGGTCATTCTTACTAGCTAAGTAGTAGTGGGCCTGTCTCTGACATTCCACCATTCTACTCAGGACAAAGAAAAGGCGATACTAGAATCTTTGCGGGCAGTTCAGTAAGAAGGTTCCCAGCCACTGAGGCAGCTTAGACATATGAAGTGAGATCCTAGCATCTGTTTCCAGTCCACCAGGGCTATAAAACTCAAAGCAAACCACAAGAACTTGACACCACCTTAATGCCCTAATTTCCAAATATTTTCCACACTCTGTTTCTATTGGGGAATTCCTCGGTGCTTTCATAACAGAAGTCGGAAGGGAAAGCAAACTCCTTTTCTGAATCAAATGACCTGATTATATCTGCTGCATAAAGGAAAGGATACCTATCATAAAATTTAGCAGATAGTCCATGCAGAAGGTTACCAAAAGCCATCAGAAAAATTAAAATAAAGATTATGATCAAAGTGAGCCATCAAAAATGGCTAAGCTTCACCAAAATGTGCAGGAAGACCTGGCTGTATTGTACTTGATGGAAAGGATTTCCAATGTTAAATCTAGGACATACCCCTTTACCTAGGGGACTTTATTAATTTAATGCAGTCATAGTCACCCAGCTGTTTCATAAAACTCTATAGAGAGCATAGCACAAAAATGAAACCACCTTCACTGCAGCAGGTAGTTGGTTGACAGTGAAAAATAACTTTTGACCAACTAACACGTCTAATAGGATACTAAAAACAGATTACTAAGGAAATATTTTTGAAATATAAGTGCCTGGATAAAACTATATCTCAGAGTGAAAAATCAAGAAAACCCCTCACATATCATTATCTACCACTTTTTTCCTCCCCAAACCCCTAAAATAACACAAGTCAAAAAACAACACAAACTCAGGATGCTCTTTTCTTTGCTGATATTCCTTCCTTTCATTTTGCTCTAGAGCTGTCCATGGAAATTCTATCAGCTTGGCAGAATTACTATTTAAACAACTGGAGCAGAGAACTTCTGGACAATACGGAAAGCCCATTCCCTGCTCAATGGTCTAGACCACACCCACAGAAGGGCTTCCAGGCCCCAGGAAGGCTCTGAGGAGTTCCCCTGAAAGAAATAGTGGAAAATAACTGGAAATAAAAGAATTAAGGTACGGTCAGAACCCTAAGACTGTCTCTGAGTGTTGCTGCCCTGGTAGAAAATTTCTGGAGTCTGAAAAGGCTTCCGGTCTCTGGGGTCTCACTTCAGACCTCTCTAAGCCACAATTATTCCGCAGTCCTCTTCCCATGGGCACCGTTCATTGGACTGGGGTGGGCACCTGACTAGGCTGGGTCAACCAAACTCTCTCTCAGGATTTAAACTGAGACTGGTGTCTGACAGCATTTGAACTTGGGGGCAGATCTACCAAGGGCCTGCCGCTACCATTTCAGACCCTAAGAGCAGGGAAGTGGAGAGGGCCACCACTGGAGGAGGCATCAATACACAGCAGGCAGCAGAGGGGGAGCCCTGGGGGTCTTGGGCTGACAGAGCCATGCCCTGCTCCCTGGTACTGTCCAGGTCCTGGGTCTAGATCCTCTCATAGCCTGGCAGTATTTTCCAGGCTTTTCCTCACAAACTGCCCTGTAAATCCTTACATCAATTCTACCTTTATGGCTTATGCTGGTTTGAATAGGCATTTGTTATTTGTAACCAATAAGACACAGTCACATGTTGAATCATTCCCAAAGCTAATATCTAATGATTTATAACCCCCAGTAGAAAAGCTCATAGTACACATTTCTTTACCAGCATGTACTAAAATACGTTTGCTTTGAATTTCAAAATTTATTTCAGTGTTCCCCAAAGCCCTTTCTAAATACAGCCATGTGTTCCAGAACAAGTTCAGTAAGAATGAACAGAGTCACTATACCTGGCCTGATAAGCTATAAAACAGAAAAACCTTGGGTGAAAGATCTTATTTCCAAACTTAGGGGGAATCTCACAGATTAAAACAATGGTAATGAAAGTCGTTTGAGACTCAGAAGCAGAGGATACTAGAACAGGGCTGGAATTTAGGAAATGCACGGCCTGTGGCCATCTCTGCCCCTGGCCTGTCAGTTGGGACACACCCAGAGCCTGAGCAGCTGGACACTCCTGGGTTTTCCTGACCTGGGAATTTGCATGAACTCATTCAACCATCCAATGTTCACTCTGCGTACCTGCTCCCAACACATACCCGGCTCGGCACCACGTAGTGGGGAGCCCAGGGGGGGTTACGACAGACCTGTCCACTCACAGCTATTTCCATCAAATGTGTACCCTTCAGTGAGAGAGGAAACCAACACACAAGCAGCTACAACGAACTTCAGCCTGTGCCTAGGTGAGGAGAGAAGCGTAGCAGACGGTGAGACTGCAGAGAAAGCAAGCTGACAGCTCCATACACCAGGAGGGAGCAGAAAGGAAGAGAACAATGAACCTGCCTCAGGACTATCCATGAACTTGTTAGGGACGCCACTCGCCATCAAAGAACAGGCCCTAAGCACAAACCCTCGGTCTTCCAAAGACGGAAGATAACAGAATTTTAAATGTTTTCGGTTTTTCTGTTTCTTTTAGGAAAGGAGCAGAGAAACAGTCACCCCTATAATTAACCCCTCCTTCTTTATCTCCCACATCTTCCTTCCTGGATGAGCCCTGAGGGCTGCACTGACCACTGCCCTCCTCCCACTGCCCACCCAGGTGGCTCACTGGTCAGACCTCTGAGATTAGGAACATATGTCACCTGCAGGGCAACCGAGCTCTTTTCCCACTATGTGAAAAAGCCAGTTCCCAAAGGAAAAGGGGGGCAGAGTGCTCTTATCACAAACTTATCCCCTTATTTGTAACTGGGCTGAACTGTAAGCAGACTCCTGCCAGCACCTGAAAGGCCATCGCTCTGAGGACATTGGCTGGAGCTTTAGTTACAATATCTTTTTTCACTGCCCATCAGGTGCTCAGCAGCCCCCTCTTGCCTACCCTTTACCTCCTGGGCTCCTGGGGTGGATTTTTTTTTCTAACCTCTGTAACTAAAGAACCTGATAGGGCCATGTGATAAGGGAATGGTGGCCTAAAAACCCTAAGTTTCCAGTTCCAGCAGCCATGGCTCAATTTTCATGTTTCACGCACAGAAGACATTAACGAAGGCCCTAAAAATAAGAGACACCAGAGGCAGCCAGAGAGACACCTAACACTCAATCAAAGCCACGGGAGACAGGACGGCACTGCCAGTTTTGGGGAATCAGGCCAAATGTCTTTCTATTGGAGGAATGAATTTTGTGTCCATGGGTGGTCAGCAGCCCCGAGGAGGTGTGAGAATGCAGGGGCTAGGACACCTGGACCCCAGGAAGAGCCCACCCCAGGGGCAAAGTCTTTACACCCAAGTTTTTTAAAAAGGATACCTTTTTTAAAAACTTTCCATGTAGCAGGTCACAAAAAAAAATTAAAAGCCAGAAGGACAGAGCAAACTAGGTATGTGGCAATTTCTTTAGCAGCAACCCTCTGCTTCAGAACAGCTCGTGTTCACCAACATGGGTCTGCGCAGCAGAGTCTGGTTCAGTGTTAGCTGTTGGCTTTCCCATCCTTTTCTAAGAAGTCTGAAACCCTGCCAGATGCAGAGGAGCATAGGGGCGCATTAAACCTCACAGTAGAGCAGCAGAAACTGTTCTCTTTTGGGGGAGGCAAGTTCTCTGTCACCCAGGCTGGAGTACAGCGGCCCAATCATAGCTCACAGCATCCTCAAACTCCTGGGCTCACCAATCCTGCCTGACCCTCCTGACTATCTGGGACTACAGACTTCATCACCATGCCTGGCTAACTCATTTTTTTTTTTTTTAAGAGACAGTGTCTTGCTGTGTTGCCCAGGCTGGCTTGAACTCCTGTTCCGCCTCAGCCACCCAAAGTTTTGGGATTACAGGCTTGAGCCACCATGCCCGGCCAACTTTCCTCCTTCTTAAAAATAAAGGTCTCAAGACAAGATTTTATTACCAAACTTTACATGGAAGATAAAACTATTTGCTTTATACCTGTTGCCACAGGTATGAGATGACTTTTTCTTAGATGGCTTTCCACTCGACATTAGATGGACTCTCAAATTACGTTCAGGAAGAGGGTAAACCATGCCCCACTCCACGGATGCTCCTTAGCGCCTCAACTTTTCACATTTTGTTCAGGGTCTGCAACGCACTCTTAATGGTTTGTAATATGAAGATCTTAATAACAAAGCTGTATTCCAGAACAGAAAGACTATGAAAATCCACAACCAAACCCTCCATACATTCTCCGTTAAATGCTGCACTGAAAGTTCTCACAAAGTCTCTAGTTTGGAGATCTGTAATTTTTTAGTGTATAGTTTTGTTGCTTTTCAACTAAGCTGCTGGCTAAAGCTGAGAGTAATTTTACAACTCCTTTATCTACGTGTGGATGACTCATTTGTTTGATTATCCTAACTTCCAGCTGTACACCCTACTCCTTCCCTGTTCAACCTGCTCCAGAAAAATGTTCCAGCTGCCTGCTGTTAGAGGCTAAAGGTAGGCAAACTAATCTTTTTTTTTTGCAATTTTTGGCCAAGCCTGGGTTGAACCCGCCACCTCCGGCATACGGGGCCGGCGCCCTACTCCTTTAAGGCACTGCCCAGGCAAACCAATTTTAATGCAGAGAAATAAAGTGAGGGAGTGAGGTTGGCTACCTTGAATGAATTTCTCCAAGACAAATATGAGCTTTTGATTATGTACTATCTGGGGCAACTAGTACTACCGTTTTGCTTTATTAGTATGAATTTAAAGGTGGCATTCCAAACCTCTTAAATCAAAGTATCTTTTGAAGTATAATTCACAGACCCTTAAAGGTTCTCAAGATGGAACTATTTTTATGATAATGCTGAGTCATTATTTGCCTTTTTCTCTGTATTGGTATTTGCACTGATGGTGCAAGCAGGATGGTCAGGAGACGGCAGGAGCCTCAGCAAGTCCTGAGGTGACAGCACAGGGCAGCACTAACAGCCATTACATCCTTCCCACCACCAGCTCCCAAGTTGTTTCTTTAAATGCCAGTTTCATTTAAGAAGATCTTGATGAAGCATTAAAAATTATTAGTTCTGGCTGGGCACAGTGGCTTATTCCTGTAATCCTTGCACTCTGGGAGGCTGAGACAGGAAGATCGCTGGAGCTCAGGAGTTCAAGACCAGCAAGAGCAAGACCCCATCTCTACTAAAAACAGAAAAATTATCTGGGAATTATGGCGGTTGGCAGGAGGATTGCTCAAGCACAGGAGTCTGAGGTTGCTGTAAGCTAGGATGACGCCACAGCACTCTAGCCTAGGCAACTGAGACTCTGTCTCAAATATATATATATATTCTATGTTCATACTCTGAGACACAAAGTATCTGATCACACTCCAAGGATGACGACTGTCCTGAGCTGACCTGCCCCTCTCTCCCTAGAATGCCACTTCTACTTGAAAGAACAACTACCAGACCCCGAGAGGGTCCTCAGACATGGGTATCTGGCAGACACTTACTTGGACGTGAATGAAGTGAGGCTGTGGCTTCACTGAAAATAACTGACAGAATGTATTACCAGTGATAAATTCAGGCTTTCAAGTGAAAAACAGAATTTTAGGAAACGTACATCTGCTGTCCACTTGACGGCTTTCTTATACTTAAAGGCTTCTTGGTGAGACTGCTGGTGATATAAACAATTGTGATTTTTTTGATGTACAATAAAATGTGTCGACATTTAAAAGATCCACAGAATAGTGCTTTCCAAGCAACCAAAGATGTAAAAGAACTATTCCACTAACCTTTTTTTTTTTTGAGACAGAGTCTCACTATGTCGCCCTTAGTAGAGTGCTGTGGCATCAGAGCTCACAGCAACTTCAAATTATTGGGCTTAAGCAATTCTCTTGCCTCAACCTCCCAAGTAGCTGGGACCACAGTTGCCCGCCACGACGCCCAGCTGTTTTTAGAGAGGAGGTCTTGCTCTGGCTCAGGCTGTTCTCAAACTTGTGAGCTCAGGTGATCCACCTGCCTCAGCCTCTCAGAGTGCTGGGATTACAGGTGTGAGCCACCCTGCCCAGCCCAACTAACCTTTCTTAAGTATCACTTGCCAGCTATCACTATCAAAGAATATCTTCAATTATCTAAAAAAAGTATGCGAGTGCTTTTCCTCTCTCCAATGACATGTCTATGTTTAATATATATTGCACACCAGATTGGAAGTGGAAGCAGCTGAGAGTCCAACTGTGTTTTATTTAAGTCAGACACAAGAGAGGCATAAAACACCACTTCCCACTATTTTTTTGTTTGTTTGTTTGGGAAAATATTGTCCTTTTTCATAGAAATAGTTTATGTTAGCATATAATAAAAGGATTACTTTTACTGTTAAATCAGTTAATGTCTTTTTTAAAATTTTTTCTCTTCCCCCTCATTTTTAATTTCTAATATTATAAATATCAATAGATCATATCCATACAAACAAAAGCTCTTTGGAGTCCCCAGTAATTATTTAGTAAATAAAGGTATCCTGAGACCTAAAATTCTGAGGAACACTGCCTTAATTTATACTAAAAAATTCAAAACATCTGGTAGCACAGGACATAAATGATAGAGTTCTAATAACTTGGATTTTTTATTGTTTGTTTTTGAGACAGAGTCTTACTCTGTCACCCTAGATAGAGTGCCATGGTGTCATAGCTCACGGCATCCTCAAAATCTTGGGCTTCAGCAATCCTCTTACCTCAGCCTCCTGAGTAGCTGGAACTACAGGTAAGCATCACTACACCTGGCTAGCTTTTCTATTTTTAATAAAAACAGGTCTTTGCTGTTGTTCAGTCTGGTCTCAGACTCCTGAGCTCAAGTAATCCACCTGCTTCGGCCTCCCAGAGTGCTAGGATTATAGAAGTTGGTATTTTAAAATATTTTGCTGTGATGTCCAGGGATCATCTCTTAGGGTCTCCAGTTTTCATAACAAAACCAACCCAATACCTTATCATTTGCCAGTATTCATCCATTCACAATGGAGTCATTCAGTACCTTCTAGATCTGTAGTTCTCAACCTTCCTGATGCCACGACCCTTTAATACAGTTCCTCATGTTGTGATAACCCCCAACCATAAAATTATTTTCATTGCCTAATTGCAGAATGATCTGGGACAGCATGGATCTCCTTATGAAACTAATTAGACAAGTGATGGCCTACATCAACACTACTCCAAGTCATTAAAGGACAATTCCCAAGGAAACTGAAAGATAATTGTCCATTAGTTACACAGGCTAAACATAAATGACTGCTTCAGAAACAAAGTTTAATTCAATCACGACTTTAACACACACAGCATCACCACAGACAATAAAAAATGGCAAAAAAAAAAAACCAGTGTGGGAGGTAAGGGTCACACAAATACATCTCAAATTTGCAAATCGAGTATAATAATTCTGTGATTCTGTGTATTATGCTGTTTCCAAAGCAGAATATAAGAGTTCAAGAAAACCCAGCAATAGATGGGAGGAGAGAGCCATTAAATTTATAAAAGGGATATGAGACAAAAAAATAAAAGGAGCAATCTTTTACCCTACATACATGCAGGGACATTACACAAAACAGACATGATCACACCGCAATGTGGGTATTCATTCTTTCAGTAAAGAGCTGAGTCCGCATCACTTCTGCCAACCAGCAGGACTTGTCAATACCTGTACAGTGGAAAGCAGTGTGACTCCAGAGTCAGAAAAATTGGATTCAAGTTCAGCTCTGCCACTTACTACCTGCTGTTTTGTAAGCCTCCGTTTCCTCATCTCTAAACTCATCTCTAAAATGGGAATGTCAATGCTAATCCCACAGGGATGATTACATAAACTACCTGGCATGGGAATATGCTAATGACTGCTAATTGTTTCTATTTATTAAAAAGGCTAAGAACTATACCCTGGCTCCCCACACACACAAACCACCAAGGTAAGAAATACATGAATAATTGCTAAATTAAGAGGCAGAGAGATCACTTCAGTCCTAAGTGGCCAGGGAAGATGTCCTAGAAAAATGACACATAGGTAGAGCTTCCAACTCCCTTTTACAAGGCTGTGTGGGAAATTTCCATTCATTGCTAATGTTCTTGTGCTTCATGAGCCCACGGGAAGTTTTTATTGAATGGTCACTGTGATTAAACCACAGATACTTAGTTGCTCTGAACCTTTCCTGAGTCATGGCTCTCCCTCAGGATCTAATGAAAGATAGGAAAGGAATCTCTTCCCAGAAAATGCTGCTGATAAGTATTTTTCTTTTCTTTACATTAGGGAGGAATGGGACCCAAGAAGCCCATTCATGGGCCCTAGCTAACCACACAATGGTAGACATTAATGCTATTGATTTTGAAATGAAGCCCAAGGCCACCTGGTTCTCATGATTCACATGTACAAACATCAAGTTCCTCTTCCTTCACGTCTTATCTCAGCAAATGGCATGACCATCGTCCTGTTGTGCAAGCTCAGAGCCTAGGAGTCCCCCTGGATACTCCCTGACCTCCACTCACACTGCATGTCTAAGTCTCCTGGCCTCTGGTGTCCACCGCCCTGCGGCAGGACCGCATCAGAAGAACCTAACTGGCCATCCAGTTTCTCTCCAATCTGCTCTCTGCACAGAAGCCGAACTTCTAAACCTGATCTTATCAAAACCACCTTGCCCCCACCCCTTACCAACATACACCTCTTCAACAGCCTTTCATGAAAACCAAACAAGGGAAACCTTCTTGTTGAATGGAAGTCGTATCATTTGGTGAAGGATAACAAAGAGTGGCCCCAGAATGACAAGGGAGAGAAAAAAATGTGAAGAAAGTTAAGCACGGTGGGAAAGAAGTGACTTAAGTACCAAAATCATCGCCAGTCCCTTCTGCTTATGCCCAGTTACTTAGGAAACTCAGATCTATATGTATAATATAACATATAACCAATAATCACCACAGTAAACCAATTATGCTCCCTCTCTCCCCCAAAGCTGAAAATTAAAAGCATAATAAAATAATAATTACTTCGATTCCCAATATCCAAAATTATCTACTTTTAGCATCTTGGCATGCTAAAACAAATAAATTTATTTTAAAATGCTTTTTTTTAACATAAAGCATTTATTCAATACAGAATAGAAAGACAAATATAAAAATAAATGACCTCAAATGCCAGGACAGAGATATAATATCATTAACTTTAGGCAAAAAACTTTCTAGGCATCTTTCTATAAATGTGGATGATTGCAGAGATAGACAGAAGTAATTTTATTAAAATGGGATCATATTCTGTCTGCTATTTTCATTTTCAATATAAATTTTCTTGACTCCCACAACATAAACTTAGTGAAGTTTAAGATGAAGCAATGGTGGAAATATTAAGAATCTAGAGTGACTTTTTTTTTTAAACAAAATACTTCCGTTTTAGGCAGAATCCACTGACTCTAGTTTGAAACACGTGGATGCCAGCATGCTAATCCTTCCTCTCATTTTTCCTCTCTGCCTCCAGGCTTTTATTCAGTTATACTATTTTTATAGTATTTAGGTTTATAACTTTCATATTCTTTCTCTTCTCACAATACCCTTAATTTCTTGGCATGAGTTCCGTCTACATTCAAATAGCTTCAGGCACTCACCCTCCCTCCCAAGTATCTCTGTCTCTGAACTCCTGATTTTGATTCACCTTTTATTTGGAAAGATTTCAATAATCTGTTAAAAGTAAGGACCCACGACTGATATAGTCACTGTTGTGTCTTTGTGTCTGGATACAGCAGGTGCTCCAGAAACATCTGCTATATGGTTAAATTTATAACTACAAGACAGTGCCAGGATAGTTTATAACTTTTCAAACACATACAGTATATACCTTAGAGTATTTGCAGCCCATATAAAATAATCCAAAATCTTTAATTCCTTCAATAAGAACTGTAAGAAAATAACTAACTAGAAATACTTATCACAATTTTATAAACTGCCTTCCCTGTTTGATATTTTTCTTTGGTAAACTGCAAAAGCTTGCAAGGTGATTTTTGTTTTTTAAGGATACATAATGCATAGGTCAACATGCAAAAAAAAAATGTTTGTGCACACATAAGAAAGGAAAACTAACATTCTGAAGATAACCAAAGTCAAATTCAACTTCAGATTCTAAGTTGCTATCACACAGTGCTAGAACCATACTAGCACGATCAAGTACTTCGTTATTGTGACTGATTACCATTTATGATACATCTCATCAAAACAGTTCCTCACCTAAAGTACTCCTTACTCAAAACTATAGAACTGTTTATAAAGTGTTTTTTATCCTTTAGCAAACTTCTCTCAGGGTCAAATATTCGGAACTGACAAGCGCCTGCAATTCAAGGCACTTCCTCCTCTTCTCATCCTCCACGGGCAAGAATCAAATATGCCCCTTTCAGAACAAGATGCCTCACTCAATTTTGTACCTCCAGAATAAATGAAAATTCAAAAAATTAATTTTGTACCTCCAAAAGGGTACTTCACAGCAAACATAAAGAATTAGACAAATTAGACAAATTCTTAAATTACTTAAAATTTTAAAATTTGCACCTTAGAGATTAAATGCAGGGGGAAAAAATGTTAGCATGATCTGATGAAATGAAACTGCATTGGCTCGGCACCTGTGGCTCAACAGGCTAAGGCGCCAGCCACGTACACCTGAGCTGGCGGGTTCGAATCCAGCCCAGGCCCGCCAAACAACAATGACGGCTGCAACCAAAAAATGGCTGGGTGTTGTTGCGGCCACCTGTAGTCCCAGCTACTTGGGAGGCGGAGGCAAGAGGCTCGCTTGAGCCCAGGAGTTGGAGGTTGCTGTGAGCTGTGATACCACAGCACTCTATCCAGGGTGACAGCTTGAGGCTCTGTCTCAAAAAAAAAAAAGAAACTGCATTTAAAGAACTTACTTAATATTTACTGTCTGCTGCCCAGGAAGCAGTAGTACATATAGTGAAAACATAGGGAGGCTTGTCATATCCCAGAATTTCTATGTTAAAGAGTAGGAAACTAGCAACTTTCTAGACAGAGAGGTCTGTGACCATCAAAATTAAAGATCCCGCAAGGCATCATGAGGTTGCTGGGTTTTATTAAAGTTTAACCAAACAGAAAAAAGTAAAAAGGAATTATAAGATCCACGCAAGTGATTTTTCACATTTTTAATAATGTATCTATATGCTTGCAAGAATAAAGGCTACAGGTATGAGGCCTCAACTGTCCTCCTCCACACCCCATGGAACTCTCCTTGGTTTTCCCTGATTCCTGACCCTTGTCCTTTTAACAAAAACTCACCGCCAAGTTCCTCCTTGGGCCTGTAGGACTTTGAGGAGCTACCTACCTTCTTAATTGCCAAACAATTTTAGAAAAATTATTGCTTCTAGTGAACAGAGTTCATAATCACTGTGTCAATGATAAATACAAATGACTTCTAAATAGTGGATCTTTGGGATATTCAAACTCAGATAAGCTTTCCTTGCTTAGAACACAAAAATAGCACCCAATTATGACATTTTTCTTTGCTCTCTATTAAACATTTTAAAGACTTCAGTACTCTCGCTCTAATTTTTCCTTTGAATGTAGTTAATGCATTCCCATCTTAAAGAAGTTAAGCAGCTACAACCACATGTATGTCAAATCAATCTTATTTATTTATTTATTTATTTACTTATTTGTGTGTGTGGGTTTTTGGCCGGGACGGGGTTTGAACCCACCACCCTGGCCCTACTCCCTTGAGCCACAGGTACCGCCCTATTTATTTATTTAGTGACAGAGTCTCACTTTGTTGATCTCAGAGTACCGTAGGGTCAAGGCTCACAGCAACCTCAAACTCTTGGGCTCAAGCAATTCTCTTGCCTCAGCCTCCCAAGCAGCTGGGACTACAGGCGCCTGCCACAACACCTGGCTATTTTTTAGAAATGGGAGTTTTGCTCTTGTTCAGGGTGGTCTCGGCCCCCCAGAGTGCTGGGATGACCGGTATGAGCTACCACACCCAGCCCACCAAATTAATCTTTTAACGGGGGGGGGGGGGAATAACAGAGGCACCAAGCCCAAATCCCTGCTGACCCTGTCTGCGATGGGAACATTCTGAACATTCAAAACCTAAGCCAAACTGGAACTATGTTCTGACCAAAAAAAAAAAAAAAAAATATTCTGGTCCTTATACCAGGATTCCCCAGTCCCTTCCCAAAAGTTAATTCACCTTATCTACCCAAAATCTAGCTGCCTGAGGCCTTGAGTAATTGTTTTCCATTATTGAGATTATCTTCAAGCAAAAGTCCATTGCTTTTGACTGGGCCATTGTCTGAATCATTTTACGATATGTGACTGTTTGTAAGGCTTAAATACCCTTTTATCTGTCCCCTCCCCCCACCGAAGAGTTTAATGCAATACACAAATGAGATGAAGACATGTAAACTAATCCACAACGTTTACTCAAAAAACGTCCTTACAGTTAAGCCTAGAATAAAGTGCACATCAAATGGTAAGGCTTACACTTTTAGCTCACGTAATAAGAGTTATAATGTGGACCTTTCACTTTTAGAAAAGCATTTGAAAATCTGATTAAGCTTGCATTCGTATAATTGGCAGATTTCAAGGCGGGCTCTTAATATTGGTTTGTTCTGCTGCCATTTCCATAAAATATTTTGGTCCTTTTTGGTGGCCTTCAGAGGCAAACTGCCACTCTTTATTCGGCAACTGGAATAAATCAGATAGGGTTTGGGGTTAATGCAGCAAAAGGAAACAGCTTCTATTTAAAGGTCTTTGTGGAGGAAAAGAAGGGAGTCAAGGAAAAACAACAGATTCTGGAGTTTACATTTCTTCAAATGAGCTCTACAACAGCTTTCGTATTTCTATCTTTCTGAGTTCCCCTCAAGTAGTAACAACAATAAGAAATTAAAATGAACAACAGAATAGAAACTAAACATTTCTTATGGGAACGGTTTTCGATAACTCTAGGAAAACTGTAGGAGTCATGTAAGAAAAATTTTTAGCATATACTAAAATTAAACTTGTTAGATTCAAAGTGGTCTGTTAAAAAAAAAATCTTTGAGTTAATAAGAGGGATTTTATTCCAAGTGGAAGCTTGAGAAATTTGTGATTTTAGAAAAGAATTTTCCTTTTCAGCTACTGTTTTCAGAAGGCCTAATTTTTTTTCCATCATTTTAGAGAAGGCCAAATTCTTTTAAAGAAAGATGTTTTAAATATTAGAGCACATAAACAGCAGAACCAGAGTGCTGGCTCCCTGAAGTGGTCATGAAGGAAAGTATATACTATTCTGGAAACTTTATAACAATCTGGAAGGTTGTAATTCCAGATATAACATTGTTGCAAGTCAGCTCCAAAAACTTGTCATCCTCCTTCTCCCAATTGATACTGTAACAGCAATCATTTAAGTGCTTCTACTACAGTCCTTCTGATCACTTAAGAGTTATCAGAATCAAAATTATCCACCCCTTTACCTATGTGGTTCCTCCCCTCTGTGCATCCCTGCCGACTCTTCAGTAACACCTCAGGGATGCCACAAGACATGGTAAAGCCTTTGTGACCACACGTATGTTCTTGTCATTTCCTTCTAACACCTTACCATCAGGAAACCTGCTTTCCAAATGGAGTGATACAATAGCCTGCTGAATTCTGTTGTTCTCTACAAAAATTACTTACCATAAATAGTTTTTGTCAGTGTCTCTGAGAAATAGCTTGAAACTTCTGCCAGGAAGAGCCAATTAAAATGGTGCAAACATCTTGTTGGTTACAGACCATTCCACAAATGTGCTTTTCTCCCCTTCAGCTTCCCTGAACATTGTCAAAGCCCAGATACAGCTGCAGAATCCTGGTTCATTTATATTTTAAAATTTTAGTCAGTAAGATAGCTTTGAACAACCCCCCAAAACCTCTATGTTTAAAGTGAATAGGGTAAATGTTATGTCCTTGGTATACCCAAATCGCTTTATTGAACAGTTGCATAATAAAAATAATCCGGGAAGTCAGAGAAACCCATACAAAGAAAATATACAGCCATAACAGATGTTCCATGTGCCAGGCTTTGCTCAGCCATCCTAGTAAAGCAGCATTAGGTGCTTATGCTAATATTCAGAGCATGCTTCACAGCCAAAGAGGGGTTTTTGTGCAAAAAGACAGTTCTGAAAATTGGACTGAAGTCTTCAGTCTAGAGCCAGGCAGAAATGAACAGTGACAAGCTTGATCAGTGACCAAAGAAAGCTGATGTTTTTGGTGACTGCAATGGAGACATGGCAGCTTCAGGGATTGGCCTCAAACCTAAAGGCTCTGAACAGAAGAAAGATAAAGTATGAAGCCAGGTCAAAAAAAAGGAGGCAAAAAAAAAAAAACACCTGAGAGAATTTTCAAAACACTATAAGAAATCATTAAGAAAAAAAAAAAAACTAGAAGGCCTGTTAGAAGATTTCAGAGGGGTTAAAACTACCTCTTTACCACTATGTAAAAGGTACTTAAAAACTAGTCTTACGCTCCCCCACCAAAAAAAAGAACAAGCCAATAGGAAGGGGAAAAACACAACAGCTCTTGAACAGCCAAATCCTAAAAGCAGAAATAGAATGGGCAATTTTGGTTTGCATCTTGGAGCTTTCCTTCTGGTAACATCCCCTCTTCTCTATGGTTCATTTCACCACCTGGAGGGAGGAGACTTAAAGATGTCTCCAATTCAACCAAGTGTGGCTTAAGCACAGTGTCCCTACAGAAGGCTTCTGTCTCTTACAGAGATTAGAAGCCACCACTACGTGTCCCCAAGTCAGGCATACTTCTTGCTTGATAGCACCTACCAGTCGTTTTGACTCTTCCGCTAAACAAACACTGTAAGGGAAGTACATTACACATCACTCTTGTTTGAGAGTATGTCCCATTTGTCTAAGAAAGGGTATGGAATTTAGTACTCAATATATCCCTTCAACCAATGGGAAGGCCTCCTTATACTTCAGGAACTATTATGAAAATGAAATAAAACCTACTTAAAGTCGCCCGTAATAATAATAATAAAAAGTACATGCACACTGAAACAATAATAACTTACAACTGTTTAGCTTAAGAGGCAGTTTAAAGACAACACATGATGTCTGGAAAGATAAGATGGAATAAGACTGTCATACAGCCATGATGGCAGAGGGCTCGGCTGCAATGACAGTGATCAGTTACTCTAAAGGAAATGTGATGATATGGATCAACAGCCTCAACAAGGCTCCTATCATGTAGGCTAGTGATCTGACTGCTAGGAATTTATCCTAAGTAATTATCTAGAAAGAAAAAAAAGCTAATAAACAAGGATATTCCAGCCTGGGCAACATAGGGTAACCCCAGCTCTACAAAAAAGAAAAAGAAAAAAAGAAAGAATTTTGTTAACTAACCAGTCATGGTGGTGCACACCTGCAGTCCCAGCTACTCAAGAGTCTGAGGCAAGAGCTTGAGCCTGGGAGTTTAAGGCTGTACAGAGCAAGACCTGGTCTCTAAAAATGGGGAGGAGGGAAGGACATTCCTCACAGTATTGCTCAGATTAGTGAAAACTGGATCAATGTCAAGGCTTCCAATAATGAAAAAAAAACGGTAAACGATATTCCATATAATGAAATATTATAGGTTTTCAAAAAACTTGAAATGTGGGAAATGATCACAATATATTCTTTACTAAATTGCAATAACATATACATAACATACAACTTACCCTTTTAACCATTTTTAACCATAAGTTCTGCAGCATTAAGTACATTCTCTGCAATCATCGCCCCATGTCTGGGGAAGGCTTTCTTCCCAAACCGAAACTGCCCATTAACTAACTCCCCACTTTCCTACTCCCGACAGCCTCTGGCTGCCCACATTCTACATTCTGTCTTGGTGAATCTGATGAATCTAGGTAGGACGTCATACATGTGAAATCATACTTTTTTCCTTTTGTGACTCAGGTTTATTTCACTTCGCATAACACCTATATGGCCATTCGTGTTGTCAAAATGTTAAGACTCAATAATATTCTACCTCACGTATTGTCACGTTTTGTTTATCCATTCACCCACTCATGGACACTTGGGAGGCTCCCATCTTTGGCTACGTGAACAAGCCGCTACTCACAGTAACTGCTATGATCATGGCTGTACAAATAACTGTTTGAGTTTCTGCTTTCATGTCTGGTAGGTACATATCCAGAAGGAAAATGGGTGGGTCATATGGTAATTCCATGTTTAAGAATCTGAGGCAACCTCCCTCACAGTATTTTCCACAGCAGCTGTACCATCTTGCGTTCCCCACCACCCACCACAATGCACCGAGTTCTAATTTCTCCACACCCTCACCACTTGTTATTTTCTATTTCTTCACAGCAGCCATCCTAATGAGTGTGAAGTGGTATCTCACTACATCTTGATTTGCATTTCCCTAGTGATTAGTGATGGAGAGCATCTTCTCATGTGCTTTTTGGCATTTAGAGAGCTATCTATTCAAGTACTTTGCTCAGTTTAGAATAGAGGTTTACCACAACCTACACCCCAGACAAGGTTTTTCTCTGTCGCCCAGGCCGGAGTACAGTGTACACAATCATGGCTCACTGCAGCCTTGAACTCCTGGGTTCCAGTGATGTTCCCACCTCAGTCTCCCAAGTAGGTGGAACAACACAGACCACACTGCACTGTTTTTTTCCTTTTCCTTTCTTTGTAAAGACAGCGTCTTGCAGGGCAGAGCCTGTGGCTAAAGGAGTAGGGCGCTGGCCCCATATACCAGAGGTGGTGGGTTCAAACCTGGCCCCAGCCGAAAACTGCAAAAAGAAAAAGACAGTGTCTTGCTACATTGCTGAGGCTGGCCTCAAACAATCCTTCTGCTTGGGCCTTCTCCAAAATGCTGGGATTACAAACACGAGCTGTCACACTCAGTCTGTCATAATATATTTCTTAAATGATAAGATCAAGATCTTAAAAAAAAAAAAATTTAACATACAGGAAAAAATAAGCACACATATACTTTAAAAAGACAGAAATAGAATATAACAAAAGAGTAACAAAGATGACTCTAGAAAGAAAGATCATGTGAGACTTACTTTCTTTTCTACACTTTATTAGTACTGTGTCTGAAAAGGGCACATGTGACTAGCGTAATCAGTGGGAAAGGGGGTATTAGAAAAAACTTTTAAAAAACCATAATCCCGGCTCAGCGCCTGTGGCTCAAGGGCTAAGGTGCCAGCCACGTACACCTGAGCTGGCGGGTTCGAATCCAGCCCGGGCCCGCCAAACAACAATGACGGCTGCAACCAAAAAATGGTCAGGCATTGTGGCGGGTGCCTGTAGTTCCAGTTACTTGGGCGGCAGAGGCAGGAGACTCGCTTGAGCCCAGGAATTGGAGGTTGCTGTGAGCTGTGACGCCACAGCACTCTATCCAGGGTGACAGCTTGAGGCTCTGTCTCAAAAACAACAACAACAACAAACAAAAAAACCCCCATAATCCCAAGTTATCAATGAACAGCATCATTCTAAAGAGTCTGTGAAGTTATCCCTTGGTAGGAAGCAGACTCACCTGCTTCCACCTGTCTGTCCAGGCCAGGAACAGATGCCCTCGAGGAGCTTCCTGGGGGATGCTGGTAATGGAATTACTTGCAGTGGCCAGGACGGAATCAACCCCCTTCACTCTCTCTCATCCACACAGCCCAGGATCCTTTTCCTCAGCCCACAACCAAGTATAAGGCACAGGGCAATAAGGGGTTTTCCCTTCTCCTAAGAACTCAGAAACCAGTACAAATGAAATAACCTATCAACAACTCTGAATACAATTATATAAAAGACAACTGAATGACCACACAAAGGGCAGAAAGAACAAAAGCACCAGCAAAATGTGCTTCATTCATTCAGGATGCCCGCAGAGTTGAACCCACAAATCCTATTACCACCAGACTGCCCACACTCGCAGATGGACGAGTCCAACAGTGGTTTTCCCTGTTGCTATTTTAAAGTCCATCTTAACTAATTTATAAAATTCTACAATCTAGTTAATCTAGAGTACATGACCTTCTAAATACCTTTTTCCTACAATCATCCTGAGACCCTCTTAACAAAATACTTGAAAATGGAGTTGAGTCTCTAACAGAATATTCTAGCTTAATAAAATCTCTCTCAAACACCAACAAATGCTTGCTTGCCGACTGATCTGTTTTATCTCTTCTGATAGGATGAACGGATATTGCAGCTGTGCAAATTCAAAAAAGAAAAAATCCTTTTACTGATACATACACATGTCCCAGCTGAGTATATAAAAAGGGGCAACAGCTGGGGTTGATGTCTCCCTGAGTCACACACAAATTTATTCTCTCCAGGAAAACAGCTTACCTTTCCAGCTATTTGCTTCTGTATTAATACCCAAGAGGCAAGCAGAGAGAAGGGGGTAAGACCAATGAGCCCAGTGAGGACTGAGTGTTGAATGCATGAAACAAAAAAAGAAAAGAAAAGAAAAAGAAAGAAAGAAAACTCAATTGTATCATTTTCTTTCTTTTTTTTTTTTTTCCAGTTTTTGGAGAGGGCTGGGTTTGAACCCACCACCTCCAGCATATGGGGCTGACGCCCTATTCCTTTGAGCCACAGGCACCACCCTATTGTATCATTTTCTTTCTAAAGACAGCAAGCAAAGTTAACACCATTTTCAACCCAATTGGCTAAAAAAGGTTAATGTTTCTGGAGAGTACATGGAAAGATCACAATGAACAAAGAAATTTCACAATGAACAACATGATGTGTTTAACTCAACAGTCCACGGTAACTGTCTGGGGAAGTACCACTTGGATGGTTGCAGTCACCACTACCTTTAATCTTTGCCCCATTACAACAAAACTCAACCACCAACAGGCTATCAGAATAGCTCCCATCAAAACCGCTCACCCTGCCTTTGGCAACAGGTACCTTGCATCAGCCTCTCCCCTTTTCTCTCTGTGCCCTCTGACAGGCACACTAATCCTTGCCATTCATTCAACTCAACCTATAAGCAGATGATTCTCACGTGTGTACGCCAGTCCTGGTGCCCCTCTCAACATCCAAACCTAAATCCAGCTGCCTTCCCGGCATCGGCCCCTCACCCCACATGTGCACACACATTTTGGAGACGTCTAAGGCATTGCTCATTCAGCAGGTTCAAAACCACATGGCCTTTCCTGAAACCTGGTCTTCCTGTAGCATGGCATGAAACAGTGACTGGCACCACAATCCTGGCCTTTTTGATGTCCACCCCTCCTCTTCCGCATCACGTTCGGCACCACGTCCAGCTGATCTCACCTCCAACCTGGATCCTGGACTTTTGTCAGCATTTCCTCACTACTTCTTCTCTGTTTTCAAGAACCAAATCTCTCACCGTATGAGGAAAGTTTTCCCAACTCAACCCTGTCCATTCTTGCCCACTTCTAATTAGTTCTCCATATAATAGCACGATCCTTTCCCAGAAAATTCTGATCAGACCACATTTTTACTTGAAGTCCTCTGAAAGATCTCCATAGCTTTTGGGCGAAAGCACTGAAATATTTTAACATAGTCTAAGACCTGCAAGATAACCAATAACTCCATCTTCAGCCATTTCTCACCCATTTGTCACTCTTCATTCAAAACACTCCAGTAATGAGAACTTTTAGTCCCCAGAACACATAATTTCCCCTCCTTCAGGGCCTTTGCATGCGCTGATTGCTTTATTCAGAAGGCTCTTCCTTTCTTCTCCAATCAGCTGACTCCACTTCATCTTTTAGAGCTCATTTGAACATGATTTCCTTACGGGTGGTATTCTTGACCCTCGGACTAAGTTAGGTTCCCTTGTTACACCTACACTGCCAGGGTCCATTGCCTCCTTCCTTTCTAACTCCATAAGCAGTCTCTGTTATCCACCCACATGATTACTGGATTAGTGGCTGGGTCCATTACTAGAAGGATTACAGCAGAGAGAGCCTCAGCTTTGCTTGCTTGTATTTCCAGCATCAGATCCAATGGCTGACAGATACAGCAATAAAAAAAAAAATCTGTTGAATAATCACATAAAATTCTAGACCTCACTCCATGAAACAATTCTCCAATTGTGTCATATTAATATTCAAAGAAAAGCTATTTCCAAATTTCAAAAAGATGAGAGGTAAGAAATAGAGATAAGGATAGGATGGAAATGGAATGAATGATGGACAAAAAGGATGAATGGAAATAAGGAGTGTGAGGCATATGGGTGAAAGAGACCCACAACATAAGATTACAGAGCTTATGTATCTGCGGGTAATGAAAATTAAAAAGGTGATAGAAAAAGCCAGGAATATTTTTAAATGACTATCAAGGCAAAACAAAGAGACTATTTCTGCAAGTCTCCCTTGTATCAAACTTTAGAACATAAAGAATTTACTGATGAATAAGAGGCCTATCTAAATAAACTCCAAAATACAAATCTGGTGAACACAGAGCCAATTCTAAGACAAGCTGGATTTGCGATGGTCAGGTAGGTTCAATGTAATTGACCTTAGCAGCTCAGAGAGGACAGGCAGAACAGACCCATTGCAAGTCCCCAGTCACAAAGCTGTTTCTGTGAGCTCCTTGCAGCTCCTAATCTTACGTAGGGACGGAGAAAAGTGTCAGAGATAAATTAACTTTTTAGTAGATGTAAACCCATTCCTTGTGTCTTCGAAACCACCTCAGTCTTATGTTCACCAGGCTTGACTGCACTTGTTTTATAACATCATCTTATCCCACCAGGATATAGGACAGGAAATTAAAGATCATGTTCTTACAGATAGATTTTCTACATTTTATTATGAGTGATTGGGGACAGAGGGCAGGGAAGATAACTTCTGCTTTTAAAAGCATACAAATCCATAGAGAAATTACCTTTTAAAAAACCTTTTTTTTTTTAACAAAATGTCACAATAATCCACGTATGGGAAGAACAAAATGAATCAATGGCCAAGATCTACATTCAAATACTAACCCAGGCACTTAGTTGTACAGTAAAGGCAACGATCGACCTCCCCGAGCCACACCAGTAAATGCATTCTCATTCGGTTGTGAAGATTAAATGAGAAAAAATATCTGTGTAAGGTACCTAACACTAGACCGTACACAAAGGAGGTTCTCAACAAATGTTAGGTACTACGATTATTCCCAGTAACTAGCATGGTGCGGTAAACAATATGTGATAAATAAAACCAGTAGTTGTGTGAATGGATAGTAGCCAGCCACAGATGGGGGTCTTTATGGCCTTAACATCTCCTATAAAATGTTAAATTTCACAGAAAAGGCCAGCTTTACAGGGGGAAAAGAGAAAATGGAAGGAAGACAAGGATGGAAATCATTTTAAAGGTCAAATTTGCACAAATAGGATTTGTTCATGCAAAAGCATGCCGTCCTATAAACTCAAAGTAATCCCAGGGATCTCTAGCGAGCTGAAAGGGCTGTAAGAGAGCTTTCAAAAGATCACAACTACTGGCTGGGTGCAGTGGCTCATGCCTGTAATCCTAGCACTCTGGGAGCCTGAGGTGGGTGGATTGCTTGAGCTCAGGAATTCAAGACCAGCCTGGTCAAGAACAAGACTCCTGTCTCAACTAAAAATAGAAAAACTAGCCAGGCATTGTGGTGTACAACTGTAGTCCCGGCTACTTTGGCTCAAGAGTTTGACGTTGCTGTGAGTTGGGATGCCATGGCACTATCTACGCAGGGTGACAGAGTAAGACTCTTATCTCAAAAAAAAAAACACAACTTCCCTCCCCCAGGACTTTTTTACCTTCTCTGCACTGTCCTCAAACAGTATTAACAACATCTGCATCCTAACAAGTCCCTCCCCCTTGCATGTATGAATACAACTGTCCATTCCCCTGCTATCATCAAGCACCACTGGGGTAAGGATAACATTATTATACCTTCTGTTACGGTTCCTACAAGATCAGACACAAAGATCAGACAGAGCAATCAATTTATTTCCTGTTCAGATTTTTAAAAAGGTGAGGGGAGGGTGGCGCTTGTGGCTCAGTGAGTAGGGCGCCAGCCCCATATGCCAGAGGTGGCAGGTTCAAACCCAGCCCTGGCCAAAAACTGCAAAAAAAAACCCATAAATAAATAAATAAATAAATAAATAAATAAATAAATAAAAGGTGAGGGGAGGAAGAGCAGTACTTGGGTCACACAGAGCTCTGCAAAAGACCAAGAAATCAGTATGTGACTCAAACATCAGATTTGACCACAAGGAGTTCATATAAATTGCACCGTAATAAACACTGGCTTGGGCCCAATCAAAGTTAGAGAAACTTGACATTTTACATGCTACTCACAGAGAAAAACAACATCAAGGAATGAAACAGGGTTGGTTTGGGGGTTTTTTTTTATTTGCTTATTTTGACCCTAAATCAACTCAACTCAGGCTTAAAGCCAACACACAGCAACCTGGTTTTATTTTGCATAAAACTTTTGATATTTCAGCTTGGCGCCTGTGGCGCCTGTGGCTCAAGCGGCTAAGGTGCCAGCCACATACACCTGAGTTGGGGAGTTTGAATCCAGCCCGGGACCGCCAAACAACAATGACGGCTGCAACCAAAAAATAGCCGGGCGTTGTGGCAGGCGCCTGTAGTCCCAGCTACTTGGGAGGCGGAGGCAGGAGAATCGCTTAAGCCCAGGAGTTGGAGGTTGCTGTGAGCTGTGATGCCACAGCACTCTACCCAGGGTGACAGCTTGAGGTTGTCTGAAAAAAAAAAAAACTTTTGATATTTCCATGACAATATTTTTAGGAAAAAACTTCACTACCATAGTTTTTTTTATTTTCCTGAGATGTTGTGCTTCTATGGAAGACTTAAAAGAAGTAGAGGAAATGCATTGTGTAAACACTGAGCAGAGGGTAACTGAGAGGGTAACTGAGAGCGTCCAAGGATTTTTCTTTATCCTCAGAGGAGATCAGGGCTAAGAGGACACGTGGAAACTCTACCGCCTAAGAATGACAAGTAGATTTTGTTTCCCATGTCAATTCCAATCCCCTGATATGTAATGGCTACTCGGATCCCTGACTTGAGAAGGATTCGGAAATTGAATGAGCACCGGAACTAATTAGTGTTCTCTGCTGTAAGAGCTGCAAGAAGGTCACAGAATTACTACCCCTCCTTGAGTCCGACTCCCCCATTACATGGATGAGGGCAGCGGCTTAAACTGGATTTAAACTAAGATTACCTAATTTCCAATCCAGGGCTCACTTATCACATTGAAAAGACTCGATTTTCTGATACATTAACATCAACACCTTTCCTTATAAAAAGCACTCCTTAGTGCTGTACCAAAGTCACAACAATCCAGTTATATTTTAAAATTCCTGATAGAGGAGACCAGCCCTCCAATTCTTATGAAAACTCGGCTCGTCCGAGTTTTTTTTTTGGTTGCGGCCGTCATTGTTTGGCGGGCCCGGGCTGGATTCAAACCCGCCAGCTCAGGTGTATGTGGCTGGCGCCTTAGCCCATTGAGCCACAGGCGCCGAGCCTACAATGAAAAATTTTAAAAGTATGATCCAACTTTACTCTGTAAGGATACTCTAAAGCTGAACTCTTCAATACAGTAGCCACAAGTCACATGCAGCCATTTAAATCTAATGAATTAAAATGAAATAAAATTTAAAAAATTTAGTTCCACATTTCAAGTGCTTAACAGCCATATGGTAGTAGGAGAGTGCAGGTAAAGAACATTTCCATGACAGCGCAAAATTCTGTTGCATAGTATTAGTCTATTGAAAGATGGCATTCCAGGTCTCTGAAGCTCAAGGAATTCCTAGCACATCTTTTAAGAGACTAGGCAAATACATAAGATCATTGGCCTTCCATTCCTATCAATCATGCTTGTAAATAAGATTCCCATCAATGAGAAGCAATATAAATACACAGTGATAACCACCCAGCAATCACTGATAAGGCTGACATTACTCTCTAATGCATCTAACCATATCAAGGAAAAACAAATAAACAAATAAATAAAAGATCTGATTTGTGATCAAGGGGTCAAGGAAGACATCTGATTATTTTGATGATCATATACACTATATTATACCATACAGATATACTATACAAGCATACCTATACAACTCTCATCAAAAACTGTTACTCGCCAGGTACAGTGGCTCACACCTGTAGTGCTAGCACTTTGGGAGGTCAAGGTGGGAGGATCACTGGAGGTCAGCAGTTTAAGACCAGCCTGAGCAAGAGCAAGAGCCCATTTCTACAGAAAATAGAAAAATTAGCTGGGCATGGTGACACACTGCAGGGAGCAGAGGTGGGAGGATCACTTAAGCCTGGGAGTTTGATGTTTCAGTTAGCTATGATGTTCCCTAGTCTGGACAACACAGCAAGACTCTATCTCTGTTTCTGTCTCTTGTTCTCTCTCTCTCTCTCTCCCCTCCTCCATCTGCCCCCCCACACACACACGCATACACTAAAAGGAAAAAAACAAAACTATTACCTCTAAGACAAAGAAAAAATAACTAAATGAAATTTGAGATCCTAGATAAAATCCTGAAACAGAATAAAGGCCATCTGTAGAAAAACTGAAAATAGGTCTGTAGTTTTAGTTAATATTGTACCAGTATTAAATTCCAGTTCTTAATAAGTGCATTATGGCTGTGTAAGATGGTAACATCAGGGTAAATTAGGTGAGAGGTGTATGGAAACTCTGTACCATTATTTTCCAACTTTTTTGTGTCTAAGTTAGTTCAAAATAAAAAGTTTGGAGGAAAAAAAACAAACTATTTCTTCTAAAGTTTCAAAGAGCAGGTTGATGACACAGAACTCTAGTTACAGCCAAGGACGGTTTGACCACTTCAGGGTGAGATGCGGTTGGCATTAGCCTGTGTTCATGAAACACCTGCAAGTCCTCCCCTATCCTGCATCCCGTGGACTGTCAAAAATCTTTTCAAGAAAAGTAAACTAAGTTATTTGAAAACAAAAGCCATTATTCAAGTCAGGCCATAAGTTCTGGATAACAGGCATGAAGGAGCAATAAATAAGGTGACATGAAAAGTGCCCTTGACACTTCTATCAGAATCTTTCAACTATTCACACACCTCAAATCAACAGTGGTAATTTTCGACTATCCTCAGAATATCTTCAGAATACCTGTCTTCAGTTTCTAATTTTGAACATGGTTCAAAACCTATTTGAGCAATAAAGAATGTTCAAGAATACTCCAGGAAAACTTACCAAGAAGAAAAAAGAACCATCATTTGGGATAATTTTTAAAGCAACTTAGAAATCTAGCATATAAAGGATAATTTCCCAAGAAACATTTACAGGACTTACATTGTGCTGGGATTTAGCTAGAAAATAAAGATTGAAAAAGCATACACAAATGTCCATGTTTCTTTTGTTATCGGATCTGTCTTTTTGTTCATTTTGTGTGTTTATCTTATCTTTATTCCCAAGATTAGAAAGTAAAAATCAACAGCACTGAAAGTATAGGAAATAAAGGTTTAACTTCTGTATTTGACTTTTAGCACTGTCCAGAAATAATTTAAATTCTAAGGGTGGCATTACATATACTACAGAATGCAAAACCACCAAATAATAAACTATGATTGTATTTAGTCATTCTTTGAATATCCTTTAGGAGTTACTAAAAATATGCACATGGGCTGATCGTGGCAAGCAGAAAAAAATTTTTTAATATGTACGTATGTAAGTTAACTACACAGTAATTCGTTTGTATGTATATATTTTAGGTAATACGTACAATGCTAAATCAGCATTGGTATACAATCAATACAAGATCAATGGGCAGACTAAGAAACACAAGGTTATACAGCCTGTTTCCAAAGAATTCAGATTAATAAATCAGAGTTAAAATCTGATGGCCAGGTGTGTTGGCTCACACCTGTAATCTTAGCACTCTGGGAGGCCGAGGCAGGAGGATCACTGGAACTCAGGAGTTTGAGACCAGCCTGAGCAAAACTGAAGCCTCATCTCTAACAAAAATAGAAAAATTAGCCAGGTATGATGGTGGGTACCTGTAGTCCCAGCTATTCAGGAGGCTAAGGCAAGAGGATCACTTGGACCCAGAAGTTTGAGGTTACTGTGAGCTAGGCTAATGCCACGGCACTCTGGCCTGGGCAGTAGAGTGAGACTATCTCAAAAAAAGACGAAGAAAACCAACTTAAAATTATGGAGGCAAAGGTAAAGAAAAACACATAATTTCAAGAAGAGTCGTGTTCCTTGCCCACGAGTCCTTATCCAATACAAATTCAGAAGTCTGAAGCATTTTACTTTAAACAGGGTCTTCAGGTTACTACTAGCCTGTTAATCTATAAGTTATAAAAGTAAACATATGATCCTTACTGAATAAAACTCCTGGACTTTAGTGCAGGATGGATATTTGCCTCTTAGTAGCACTGCCTTTTTTAACGAAAATAAAAAGGCCCCAATGCCTGCTTTGTTTGAAGATTCCTCATGCTTTAAAAAATGTTTAGTGCAGACAGTGTTGACAAGCTCCTGTAATCACTGGCAATAGCACCTGAAATTCATGATGGGCACAAATACGTACAAAGATGGAAGGCACGGCGTCATCATATGGGAGGTGACTCAGGAAGTCAACAAGTCACTTAACTCTCATGGCTGACTCCACAGAAGTCAATCAAGGACCTGGGCTAGACAGTCTCAACAGCCTTTTCATGCCCTTATATTCTAAGAACACAGTTCTTCTGTCAAGAAAGGTCAATACTTAAATGTACACGAATCAGATTAATTAACCTACATTTAAACACAAGTAGGTTTCATCACCTAAGAATGTCATAATCTAAGCAATATTAAAATCCAATGTTCTATAAGAGAGACCAAATACTTCACCCATCTGACGTGAATATATTCTATCACTTAAGAAAAAAAGGGTAATCTTTAAAAGTTCCTCTTAAATCTCTATATAGTTTAGGCCATTAGGACTAAAGACACAGAAAAGCAAACTTACATAACAAGGACACACTGGAAATGCACCAGAAGCCAAAGTCAATGACGCACTTCATGATTTTGAGAGAAAACTTGGGCCTTTGATTCCCCACTAACAGGCAAGTCAGCCAAAGGCAACTTATGCACAAGAGATACTATAAAAATTAATATCACAAATGCTTTGTATTATCCAAAACGTATGTTTTCTTATTTCAATAGATTTAGGGGGTACAAGTACAGCTCTGATATAATGTAAAGTGAAGTCTAGGCTTTTACTGTACCCATCACCTGAATAGTGTACACTGTACCCATTAGGTACAGAGTTTACTTTAAATGAAAGTTAAAACATCCAGAAAAACATGAGTATTGTACTTCGAATTATCATATTAACTGTTAAACTAAAAAGCTCACTGTCTGCAAATTACTCTTCCACAACACTTCATTAGACTCATTTTAGACAATCGTGGTAAGTCTTAAGCATCTCAACTACTCCTACACCAGCCCAATAAGTCAACTTTCTGAAATGTAATTTGAAAGTTAATTTGCATCGCATAGACTTCAGCTCAGCTCAATAATTACAGGTGTTGTGGTGCCTGACTGTGCAACATAAGCAAAAAAAGGAATAAGGATAATGCACCTCTCAGTCTTTACCTCTAAACTTGAATTAGGAACTAAAAACAAATAAAAATTATTCCCTGCATGCTGGTAAACTTGTTTATAATTGATAATCATTTGATTTTTAAAATCACATATATGTGGTAAAGAGAGAAAATTAAAGCCTCATTTTTTTGATAAGAGAACGCTAAAGAAGTTTTCCATATTAGTGAGTCATTCAGATCAAAAAAACCATGTAAAACTAAAGTGACAAAAATTGCTTGAGTGATCAAACACATTCAGAATGTGGAAAAAAGATTTACTCAAAAGAAAATTTCAAAATTGTTAGGCAAATGACTCACATGAACACTTTATTTTGTAATCCACCTATTACATTTTAAACCATTTATGCATGACTTTTCATAATTACAACTATATTAAGAAAAACATTTATATATTTAGAAGGTAAGAAAACAAGTATGTTTTAAGCATTCTCTGAATTATAAATAGTTAAGAATCTAGTTGCAATATTTAAAATTTTTAAATGAGTAATCTCCCACTTTTTTTTTTGAAACATAGTCTTATTATGTCACCCTTGGTAGAGCACTGTGGCATCACAGCAACCTCAAACTCTTGGGCTTAAGCGATTCTCTTGCCTTAGCCTCCCAAGTAGCTGGGACTACAGGTGCCTGCCACAATGCCTGGTTATTTATTTATTTATTTATTATTTATTTATTTGTAGTTGCCATTGTTGTCTTTAGCAGGCCCGGGCTGGGTCCAAAACTGCCAACCTCAGTGTATGTGGCTGGCGCTCTAACCACTGAGCTACGGGCACCAAGCCACAATCTCCCATGTTCACATTTTAAAATAGTCCATTCACTGGAGAGTCACTGTATGGATAATTCAACCAAAAAAGAAAAAGAATGAAAATAATTTCAACCAATTTATGACCATTTAACTTTAAGACTGATCTGAATGGAAGCTAGCAGGAGCCTTGCAAATGTGAGCCAAGCTTTACTCGAATCCATGAGAGTTTTATCCCAATTACCACAAACAGCACCAGAAATTACACTTTATTCAAAAATCTGAGGAAAGGAAAAACAAGAGATGAGTATGAGGGATTGGCTATTTACCTACACACTTTCAGAAACTAAAAACTGTCATTATAGAAACAGACATTCACTAAATTTGCCTGGTTTCAAATCACAGCATTACCACTCACCAGCCACAGGACTGAAGGAAAACTACTTCCCTCTGTCCTCCTCCATCCAGGAGGATGCTCTTGTCCCAGCACCCTCCCCTGCAGAATCCCCGCGGCTGGTGGTACATTCTTAGTTCATGTCAGCGTAACAGCAGTGTCATGTGAACTTTTATTTCTCGAGTCTGAAGTCCACATGAAAACTGATCTTACACTCCAAACTAGGGTACCTAGGGTATCTTTCTTAAAAAGATTTCTGATTAGAGCTAAAATTCATCTGCCTGAATTGAGCCCATGGGTTAGGAAGGAATATCTACTGATAAAGAACCAGAAATGGACTGAATAAATCCATAAGCAGTCTCTAAATCAGCGACAAAGTAGCACACTTTCTAAAAGTAAGATGTTAATTTCCCAAGCCTCGACACAATGTATCTTTTATATGTACATATAACGTCTTAGTTTCCGATGCTTGCTACTTTTCTCTCAAAACAGGATATCACATAACAATAAAAACAAAAAGATACAAGAGGGAACAATGTATTTCGTGCAGAAGAACCAGTATGCGGAAGAGCATGAAGGAACCCTACACGCGTTTCTCTAATCTCTTCTTGCAGTCAGGTATCAGTGCTGACGACAGTATGTCAAAAAGGACGACCGCTCTCCTGGTCTGTACCACTTCTGGAACATAGGAGTCACCTTCGTCTCCTTCTTTTGTTCATGCTATTTCTTTACCTTAAAATTCTTCCACCTTCCCAATCAAAGGAAATTCTATATATCCTAACAAAGCCCAAAGAAAAGACAGCCTCTCAACAAGCCCAAAAAATATCTCCACATGTTGCAACAACTCCTACTTCATTCACACGAGGATGTCATATAATGTACACAACAGACACAATATTATAGCTCACTGTTTTCATGTATTTCTTCTGTGCTCGATTCTCAGATTCCCAATACCAGGGTCTCTGTCCCATGCCCCCGGGATCTCACATGATACAGACAGAAGGGAAGTCCACATACCTGGCATAATCGCCCACTGCCAGTTGGAAGCACATATGTGTTATTGAGTTGAACAACTCTTTACCCTTCAATGCCGCCACAACGGAGTTAATGGTGTAATTCACGTGTGACAAAACTTCAAGAGAATTGTGAAAAGCAGCAAAACACACAGCTTAACAACATGGCCTCTGGACACAGAGTGCCTGGGTTGAATCCCAGCTCCGTCATTTTCTAACTATGTGACTGTGGGCAGGTTAGTAAACCTCTCTGTGCCTCAGTGTCTGCATTTCCTTGTGTGTAAAATGGGAACAGCAACACTGCTTACCTCTTCAGAAGTGTCATTCGGGCCAAACAAGTTAATGAAAAGAGCTTAGGGCTGTTAGTGTCCAACAGTCAACACCACCTGGGTATTGCTTATTAATCAGTGTGTCACGTGTAGGAGAATCCGCACATCACAGACTTTGTGTACACCTGTGCATAAGCTACTACGGCATCACTGGAACGGTCATGGTTTTACCAACAAGATAAATGATTATAAGAGTTAGATAATCTCTATTATAGCGCTATCAACTGAATTCCCTCCTACCCCATTCCTCAGATTTGAACGTGTTTATCCAAGTCAGATCTGAACTGATTTATAACACATCTTACTGTCTCATTTCTACCGTTTTCATTTATTTCCTAACTATGCATTGGAGTCACCCCAGATAAAATAGATGGATCTTATACTTAAAAAATCAAACACAGAAATGTTCAGATTGGGGGGGGGAGGTTTCGTACAGCAAGTGAAAGCATTAAAGATGAACTGCCCTATGCTAATCTTACTCTGTGGACCTGCTGTCAAATAATTCTTATCTTGTGCTGACAATTAATCAAATCATTTTCCGTCACTCCGTTTTTTATTTTTTATTTTTTTTTGAGACAGAGCCTCAAGCTGTCACCTTGGATAGACTGCTATGGCATTACAGCTCACAGTAACCTCTACTTCCTGGGCTCAAGCGAGTCTCCTGCCTCCGCCTCCCAAGTAGCTGGGACTACATGCGCCCGCCACAACGCCCGGACGTTTCTTGGTTGCAGCCGTCATTGTTGTTTGGCGGGCCAAGGCTGGATTCGAACCTGCCAGCTCAGATGTACGTGGCTGGCGCCTTAGCCGGTTGAGCCACAGGCGCCGAGCCAAAGATCGATTTTTTTTTTTTTTTTTTTTGAGACAGAGCCTCAAGCTGTCACCCTGGATAGAGTGCCGTGGCATCACAGCTCACAGCAACCTCCCTTCCTGGGCTTAAGCGAGTCTCCTGCCTCTGCCTCCCAAGTAGCTGGGACCATAGGCGCCTGCCACAACACCCAGCCATTTTTTGGTTGCAGCCGTCATTGTTGTTTGGTGGGCCCGGGCTGGATTCGAACCCACCAGCTCAGGTGTACATGGCTGGCGCCTTAGCCCGTTGAGCCACAGGCGCCCGTCATTCCATTTTTGATAGAAATCTATTTCCAGAAACCATTTTCCCCTTTGTATAATTTAATAAAGAGGTTTTTTTTTAATGCAGTTACAGTCATTTCAACTAGATTTGATTGTTATTAAGTACGGTGCCAACACTGAAATGTTTATGTCTTAGGTTAAAGTCTAGCATGAGGTTTTCACAGTTTGGTAGAAAATAAGACATGAAATAAAGAGTCAGTCATGGAAATTCTGAGAGACAGATGAAACAGTGGAACATCTACCAAAAAATGTTTCAGTGTTTCCCTTAATGGCATCATTCTTTCCTCTCCTAACATAAATCTAGTCTTCATAAGGACCAAAAAAAAAAAAAAAAGTTTCCACTTGGCTCTGAAGAGCAGTTTCTGAAGAAATGTAAGAATCTGAAGCCATGCTATCCCCACCAGCCTGGGAAGATCTTCAGCCCCTCTCTAAAGTAGGGATATCCTGTATTTTAAGGGGAGCTTCTGGAAAGACAGCATATAAAACATGAAAGCTCCGTGTCTGCCATAGAATAGTTACTTACGACATATTAGTTTTTCTTGGGTTTCAACTGAATAAAACCCTGAAAGTGACCATAATTCAATCCCTACTATCTAGCCCAGTGCTGCTACTGAGATTCCTGTACGTTCCTTCGCACATCCAGACACAAAAACCTTTCAGGTACAAGCAGCTTTAAAAATAACAGAATCAATGAACTTGAGCTACGCCTCCCTCTGGAGCGTGATGATTTGGTTTCAGCTGTTAGGAATCTCAAAGTAAAACAGAACATTGAAATAACTGTCCCAAACGTGTGTAATAAAAGCTGGTTTTAATGTATCACACTGTACCTGAGACATTTCCCACAGAAAGCAGCTATTAATTAGGTTTTGCATTATACATAACCTATTATAGACACAAATTAGAATTTTCTGTTCTCTCTTTTGAATAAGTATTCTTAGCTTCAGAAAGTACTTTTCCTTAAATCTAAAGATCTAGCCTGGTTGACATAACTCCAGATGATAAACTAGAAGTAGTGGAGAAGTCAGAAGTCACTGTGATCTTCCTGGTTATGGTCATTCATATCACATCTTTCCTAATAGTTACATAATGTTCCACCCAACAAATATTTACACAGTCTCTACAGAGTTCCAGTAGGAAACAGAAGACACAGAGAGAAGACTCAGTCCCTGTGCTTAAGGCTGGCAGAGGAGACAGAAGTACAGACAGGACAGTGTGAGGTCCCACAGGAAGAACACCCAGAATGGAAGGAAGGTTGGGAAAGGCCATAGCTAAATCTTGTACCGAGCCTCACAGGTGAAACAGGTGTCATCCAGGCAAACGGTATCGAGGAAAGAACTGAAGAAAGAAAATGCTTTCTGAGAAACTGCCAACAGTGGATCAGGTAAAGGAAAGCACCTTCAGACAAATCTAAAGAGGCAAGGCAGGAGACTAAGTCTTCAAAGACTAAGACTTCATCCTGGTAGGATAGCAGTGAAACTCATGTTATTCTGAAGATGGAATACTCTATGTGTAAAAGAAAACAATGGGCAAGTTAAGGGTTAAAGTGTCGAAAAACTTAAATGTGAATAACACTATCTAGGAAAGTGAAATCCTCATCAGAGGGTTGGAAATCTACTAAAATATAAAGAAAAAAACAAATAGCCAGATGCAAAATTAAATATTAGGTTTCTCCTACCTTTTAGGATAAATAACCACTCCATACGCTACAGCACCAGTTTTTGGTCGGGGAGTAGGTGTATGTGAATAAAATAATCAACAGGCTCGGTACCCACAGCTCAGTGGTTAGGGTGCTGGCCACATACACTGGGGCTGGCGGGTTCAACCTGACCCCGGCCTGCTAAACAACAATGACAACTACAATCAAAAGAAAAAAAAATACCCAGGCATTGTGGTGGGCACCTATCATCCCAGCTACTTGGGAGGCTAAGACAAGAGAGTTGCTTAAGCCCAAGAGTTTGAGGTTGCTGTGAGCTATGACACCACGGCACTCTACCCAGGATGACATAGTAAGACTCTGTTTCAAAAAAAAAAAAAAGAAAGAAAATGAAATGTCTTGACTTAACATTTGTGCAAAACCTCTAGAGTTTCAAATTACACTCAGTAGTCCATGGATTCTGTGTTTTTGAAATTATAAATACCCCCAAGAGTTCATCTATATTTAATACAGCTTCCAATTTGGGGATAGGTAACTAATCAGAAATGGAGTGCCAAAGGTTTAACCCATCTTGGAGACCAAGGATGATGGAAAACCTGGGTACTAACTTTGAAAACCTAGTGGGTGGGCCACACGTCACAGAGTTTAAGAGGTGGCTGATGCAGTGGCTAGGAAAGAAAAAAAACTCTGTTCAAGATGACTAACTGCATGATTTTGCCACATTGCCCCTCAGCCCCTCTATCTCCTGGAATTTGGAAGCCTGCTTGGTACTCAGAGCCCTGTGGCAGATGAGGACACGTGCATTCCTTTTCTGCAAGTCTGTCAACTCAATCCCCACTGCCCCACTCCAATTTAAAAGCCACCTTTCTGTAATTCAATCTTGTTTCCTAGAATCCCTCAGCGCCTGCAGCCAAGAGGAGACTCCTTACTTTTTTCTTCCCTCAAACACCAACTTTTGTTCTTATAGAAGGAATGCAAAACTTTCCACCATTCTCAGTTAAGTTGATGGAAATACCTACCCTGAAACAGGCCTTCAAAATAAAATGTCATCAGCAAAGAGACAGAGAAGCTGATTTTTTTTTTAACCCTTAAATACTAGAAAACTCACACCTTCGATTGGAGGCATAGGTGATATACAGTATATGGTACATTCTTAGCGGGGAAATGACTTCAGAGTCTAAGCTCGTCACGGTGGCATCATGGAAAGCATAGAAATATGAATTCACTCCCTGCAGATGCCTCAAAATCCGGTGATGTTCATTCAAAGCCAAGAGGTTCCTATTGATGATGGGGATGAGCAGGCTTAATGCTCATACCATCTCTTTAGGGGATCTTACAGAAAGAGGCTGGATTAGTAGTACATTTTAATTTGTAATGTTAAACAAAAGAAAAAGAACAGAAAAATCAAATCAGGAAAAACAAGTGGAGGTTGGCCATATGTAACATACTGTTAGGCACTTCAAATAAGCAGGTCACATTTTGAGAGGCTGTTTCTACCCCTGTAACTAGAGACGAGCCGGGTGTTACTCAGTCTAAGGAGCGGGGGGAAATTGAGTTGGCTCATTCCCTTTTCCAGTGGTGAAAGTAGTAGATAACACTGTTTCAGATCCACTGGTCCGACAGGGGAGCTCATGAGAAGGACACAGGGCATCTCTCTGTGCTGTGGTGCTTTTGGAAGCAGCCAGAGCAAGACAGAAACTAGCAAATGGAAGCAGGCCTTCCAGATTGGAAACCATTTCCTCAGGGTCTGAGCCACACAAATCTACTTCTCTTTCTTCTTCTTTCTCTGAAAACAAAACAGGAAAAATGTGGGCAAGGACTTCATCTCATAGAGATGAAATGAATACCAACTACACGAGCGAGAAACAACTGTAAGCAGAAAACCAAAAGGTAAACCCAAGTCCTGTCTCAGGATTCACTCCAGAGCTGCAAGGGGTCAAGCCTGTCTATCTTTAAAGACTTCAAAAGTATCTCGCATTTCTAGATCTACCGCATACTTTTCTTCCTTTTCCTCAGCATTTAAGGCCCTTGGTTTCATCAGTTCAGACAGCAAATTCTTTTCTGAAACAAAGTCTCACTTTGTTGCCCTCGATAGAGTGCCCTGGCGTCACAGCTCACAGCAACCGCAAACACTTGAGCTTAAGCAATTCTCTTGCCTCAGCCTCCCAGATAGCCGGGACTACAGGTGCCTGCCACAACACCCGGCTATTTTTTGTTGCAGTTGTCATTGTTGTTTAGCTGATCCTGGCCGGGTTCGAACCCGCCACCCTCGGTGTATGTGGCTGGCACCATAACCACCGTGAAACAGGCCATAGACAGCAAATTCTTAATGCAGGAACCCCCTGCCTTCCTTGTTCTGGTGATATCAGTTTTCAGGATTGTATACCTATACTGTGATATAAATAAGAAAGGCATAAGGTGTCTGAAGAGAAAGTGGGAATAACCCAATAAATACCTCAATAAATGAAGAAATGTTTCCTGCTTTCATGTTGTATCTTAGGGAAAGAAGGAAGAGAGAAATAATCTTAGCATCTCACACATCTGTAAAATATAATGCTTTCTAACTGGTACAGATTTCAAACCCAGTCTTAAGGATTAAAACTCACTTATTTCTTTAGTCTTCTCATACCTACTTATCACTTCTAAAATGATTAACATTTTAGATCTAAAGCTTTGTTACTAACTACATAAATAAGTGACTCTCATTTGAAGCATGGCATATAGTTTGAGAAAAGAAATATATCAATAGCAAGTACATTTTTCTTTATCTACTGACCAAAGCAACACACTAGACACCAGTAGCTAGAAAACACTGCTCCATCAGTTGAGAAAACTCTGATGTATGAAGAACACAAAAAACAGTTTCAAATTCCAGCCGTCATTTCCAGAGAATGTGCTGCCAAAGGCACAGACAAGAATGAGTTATTCTCCTGAATGACATTATCAAACAGAACCAAGACAAAAAACAAAGTCAGAGAACATAAAAAGAAAATACTCTAAAATAGTCAGATGTTAAGAGAAAGATAAGTTTTAAGGAAAGAACCAAAATAGGAAACACTGGGTAACTATTTGCGGGATTAAAAGTATTGTCCTGAGCTAATAAATCCTTCTTAATTAAGTCACAACAAACAGTAAGATATAAGGGATTAGCATTTGCCTACCAGAAGTCAAATACAGATGATACATATGAAATAAAATGTACCAAGCAGACGGCATGTTGCAAAAAATGTATACTACTTGAAAAGGTTTCTGCAAACTAAAATTTGTAAATATACTAGTGTAATTCATTACCTAAAAGAGCTGAGGGTATACAATTATACTTTTTATTTTATATAGTTTAAATTTTGTTATGAGTTTCACTTTTATACTTCAGGTAAAAGGGAGTTTTGCTGATTTCAGACTATTCATCTGCTAATCCGCTAAAAATTCAAGAGATGCTCTTTGGGAAAAACCAGATAGAACTCCCTTGTTGCTTAATAATATGGCCACTCTATGATTACCCCAACAAAGCCTGCTCAGATGAGGGATTCGTCCTATTCTGAAATATTTCTATGCAGAAAATGATAGCTTCAAAATTACATACTTTCTCCTGGACAAGCAATACTGAGAAAATACAGTAAATAATTTGTCCTGTAAGCTTTCACAGGTTCCCATTCAAATCAAAAATATTAACAAAAACAAGAGTAGATGTGACTCACACTGGCCCAGAATCTTACATTGTTAAATTCCCTAACACTGTGTTCAAGCTTAGAACCAAATCTCACCTACAAAGTTCAGGCCCACAATCTCAAGAACTACATAGAGCTACATCTTTCTTTCTTCTTTTATAAAGAGCGGTGCAACCAGCCTTTCTCTTTTTAAAAGGAATACCCCTGATTTCCAAACATAACTCTCAAAATAATTTATTCAATAAGGGTTTTAAGCACAGCTTAACGTAAAAAAAGGTAGAGTATTAATGAACAATCTTATCATAAAGTACCCCCATCTGAAATATGTTTTAAAAATGTAAATAAGAAACACGTTCACAAATTTAAAGAAGTTTTTTAAAGATGACCAACTTACCAGCACGATTTCAAAGGTATAAAAAAACTACACAGAGTGTCTTTCTTTCTAGTGCACTTAATATTAAGCAGTGTAAGGATAATATTTTCCAGGCTGTAATGTACTTTCCACTTACCCTAATAATAAGCCTATGCCCAGATGGGAAATGTAACCAGAACTAAATAAACACAATATAGATGATGAGTGAGAGAGCAAGAAAAGTGAGCTAATGAACCTGTAACGCCTTCACAAGCTAAAAATGTTAACCAAAAAAAACTTTAAAAGATAGAACACAGAGTATGAAAAGTTAGATATGTAACGTGTATGAAATGCAACTCCAGAGGAGGAAACAAATGGAATCCTGTCCAGACACAATGCCTAGCAGCCCATGTGTTGTCAGATATCAAAGCTGAAGGAAAAATGTACCACCCTGTCATACTGTAGCAATCAGTCCTTATCGATCCATCAACATATCTTTAAAATGCACAAACTTTGTTCTGGATGACTATCGGTAATCTATACAAAACAAAAAATTTTACTAAAATGAAATGTGGCCTAAAAACAGACACAGTGAGTCCAGCCCAAAACATAGGTAAGAGAGATTAACAAAAACAAAGGAAGAAGAAAGAAAAGCCACATGAATACGAAGTGATTCCACTTTTTTCTCAACACCCACAGGAAGACAGCAGTCTCTGACAAGAATGTTCTCGGCAAAAAATAAAATTACAGGAAGGTTGCTTTTTTTCTTTTTCTTTTTTTTTTTTCCAATGAGAAAAAGGCAACTCCCCACCATATGATTTTTTTTTTTAAGGCCCAATTTTATAGCCCTCATATTTTGAAAAGATGATCTAAATATTTTTTGGACCACAAAGAAAAGATGACTAGCAATGCTCTTCCTGTCTGGAATGTTCATTTCATACTGTACTTAAAAATAAAATCCAACGTGGCAGCTTACCTTGGCACTGGAAGCCTTGTTTCCCAAACCCCCTGAAAAACAGAAACAAGAACAAAATATCTTAACATATCTTGTATTGGACATCATGTTTTAAGCAAGTTATGTGACAAAGTACTCTACAGAGTTAAAGTTTCATACATAAAATCCAATAATTTAATTGGAAAAGCATACCTAGTCAGATTACAGTGTAAATTCAACTTTGAAAAAATGTATTTTGCCTATTAAAAAAATCACTGAAATATTCAATATATCAAGCCTCTTTAATTTTTTTCCCCACGATATTATGGATATGTAAATTTCAAGAAAAGAACTTAACTCTATAGTCAAAGTTGTTAGCTATGATATTCAAGTAACAAAAAAGAATTTATGTTTAAAAATAAAAATAGAAGTGGCTTAATTTTGTTCCTAAAGACGAACTGAAGATTGTTTTTTCTCCCTAAAACAGCCTACAAAAAAGTGGCTTATTTGTATGAGTTTGTTTAAAATACATATTATGTATCTAGAAATTGCCAAACAGCACCACTCTTAACATTTAATCTTGGCTTAAGGAAGGAACTAGATTTTACAAAATACCATTCCTACTGTTTGCATTTGAGATTATCATGATCTAACTTTTATTGCAAACCAATAGAGTTCAAAGCACATACAGAGGCTATTTTGTTCTTGTAACTGACTTTAGAGAATTTACTCTGTAATCAGAGAACCCTGACGTGGACATTCAAGTGCAAATATTATTCCACTAGAATGAACTGCATTAAAATTTTCTCAGAAGGTTGAGAGTCATACTCTCTCACTTTACATAGCACCTTAAATTTACAAAGTATTTTACATATCTTTATAATTAACTTAAGAGTTATTCCCCCAAAAAAACCATACTTAAATCCAGACATTAGCTTTAAAATGTCAGCGCTTTAAACTGAAATATGTTTGTACATCGAGGTCCCAGAGAAGCAATAAAAAAAGAGTGGAAAATTAAGCTATTGCAAGACAATCCTGATGGACGTTTCCTGGGACTTCCAAGTGGTTGCTTTACAATTAAGTGGGGAAAGGCTGCAGGGATACTCAGGGAGCAAGGAGAGGGAGACCTTTATTTTCCACTTCACAATACCCCTGGTGACCTGAGTGCCTCATCAGCTCACCATGGCCTGATGCTGCAGAGCATCTGATAGTGGAAAGACATTAGTTAGCCTGGCCATGCTGCAAGAGCCTTTCTAAACTCACCTACTTCCTGCAAAAGTAATCAGCAGTCTGTTCCCTTTTAATGGAATCTTATAGCTGATAATGGATGCTGAAGATCTCCCCTATTAGCCAAATGCAATATCCTCTCTTTGCCCTGATGCTCCAAAAACTTATTTCAAATAGCCTTATCTAAGAGTACCGAGGCCTTTGAGCACAATTGCTTTGTATGCTGACTACACAGCGGATATCATTCAGAGGTGGCTCTGCTATTAGGTGTGTGGGGGGGGAAGGATGTGTGAAAAGGGAAGGAAAAATTAAACACTGGATTAGCACCACCTTTGTGGGACTTGCCCTTTGAGATGTTTTTTCCCCAGATGTGGATCCAGACAGAGCCATCCATAGGAAGATTACCTTGGTGTCCCCAGAAATAGGAGCCCCATATCTGGCTGGAGCAGGCAGGATGCACTCGGTGGTACTACCACCCTGCTCGCCATCCCAGCCAAAGAAACCAGGGAGCTGAGGAACCCTGGCCACAGCTCTGGCTTATAAGGATCTTCCCACACTCACAAACAAGAGGTGGAAGAGTCAGGGTGTTTGGAGACCTACGAGAAAAAACTCCTGCTACTCGAACCGGAGGAAGTGGAGTTCCAGCTTTCTAAACTTTTTTTTTGGCGGTGGGAGGGGGGGGAAGTCGGAGGGTTAGGGTTTCTGATCCTTCCAAAAATCAAATGAAAACTATAATTCTCTTACCAGGAAAAAAAAAAAAAACCCACAAACAATTCCTACCTAGTAGAGCTCAGAGACCCCTGAAGCCCTTCCATTTATCAATTCGTCACAAACCCTAGACACCCCCTCCCCTCCAATAAGAATGCCTGCGTTCACTGAAAATTACCTGACACTGGAAACCTTTAGCCGTTACAGTATTTTTCTTAAATAAGGCCGCTGTCCTCATCAACAGGGTTACGGGTCTAGTCTCGTGTTGACAGGGACTATTTTAAATGACTCCCTCTTGCCCTTCTGCCATTTGCCTGCCCAGTCTTAATCCCTCCTCCCCCACCGCGAGCTTTCAACAGTTTGTTGCCTTCTCTCTCCGTCTCTCCCTCTCTCTCTCCTCTCACCCAGAAAAGTCAAAGTCTCTCGGTGCCCAGCAGAGACAGCCTACAGTAGGCAGCGAGCCAAGGTTCCAGGGGAGCCCCAGCCCGATGGCAGCTCAAACACACACACCCTACACGCGCCCAGCCCGGCTCGCCAACAACTTGGACCGCGCGCAGCGCAGCCACCGCCTCCCCTGTTAGTCCTGGGAGTGTTTCTCCGGGGAACTCTGCCCTTCTGGATTCCCCTTTTTTCCTTTCCTCTTTGCCCAAACCCCGGCAATCTACTGCTCCGCTGTCTACGAGAGGGCGTGTGCGCCCGGGAGGCGAGGGCCCCGGGCCGGGGGAGGGTATCCATGTCACTACCGCGCTGCGCCGACCGCCCTCCCGCCGGGGGTGTGTGGCGGGGCGGCGACTTCCCTGGGAGTCCTGCCCGCGTGTGTGTCAGTGACCCAGGCGGCCGAGCGCGCGCGTGTCATTCGGGGCGAGAGTTCGGACTCCCGCCGCCTCCAAGTTCTCCGAGTGAGTCAGCCCTGGAGTGGACGCGCCTGGGCTTGGGGACCCCGAACGCGGGTCGCCAGGGAGACTGGACTCGGGGCTAGGGAAGAGCCGTCCCCAGCCCCGGGCGCCGCGAGAGGGGTCCGGGAGTGCCCGTCCGAGCGCCCGGCCCCGCGCGCACCTACCAGATGAAGTCGGTGCAGTGGCTGCAGAAGGTGGGCTGCTTGAAGAAGCGGGCGATGAATTTGTGGTCCTTCACCTCGTGCACGTTCTTCTGCCTCAGCGCCCCTTTGCGGGCGAAGCGGTTGGCCACGTCCAGAGACGCCGTGGAGTCGTTGGCCGGGAAAACGTCAGCCATGGTCCCCCCAGCCACCTCTTGCCTCCGCCGGGGAGCTGCAGCCGCGGAGGGCCGGGGTGGGCGGGGGCGGGCGGGGGAGGGGCAGCAGGGCCGCGGGCGACCCCGGGCGGGGGGCGCGGGCCCGCGGCCGGGGTCGCTGCGAGGAGGCGCGGCGGCGGCGGCCGGGGAGAGTCGGGCCGGCGCGGCGCGGCGCGGCGCGGAGCCGGAGTCGCTCGCTCGCTCGCTCGCTAGCTGGCCCCACGCTCACTGACAGCCCGGCGCCCGGCGCTCGCGCTTCCTACTCGCGGCGGCAGAGGCGGCCCGGAGCGGCGCCGCCCACCGCGCATGCCCCGAGTGCGAGGGCCGCGCGTGCCGGGGTGGCGCGCGCGGGGCCGGGGACGCGCGGGCAGGCGGGCGCGCGCGCAGGGGTGCGGTGCGGGTGCTTCGCCGCTCGGCGCCGGCAGACTCGGCCGGAGAAGTCGGCGCCTCGGGGGTTTCGGAGAAGCTGTGAAAGAGGCGGCGGCGGCCCGGGCGGAGTTAGCGAGCGAAGGAGGAGGCCGCCGGGGCGGGTCTGTTCTCCGCCGCCTTTCTCTTTTCCTCCCTTTTCCTCCCCTTCCAGCGCCCGGCTCTCCTCCCTCTCGCCCTCCTCCGCCTCTTTATTCTCCTCCTCTTCTTCCGCTCCTGTCGCTCGGCCTCCTCCTCTCCCATCTTCCTCCTTCCACTCCCGCGCTCTCTCCTCTCCGGGGTGGAGACCTGCGCTGCCGGTGCCCGGCCGCGGGGAGCCCGAGTCCCGGAGCGGCTCTGCCCCTTCCCTCCGGAGCGCACGTAGCAGGTGGCCGCTTCCCCATCTTCCAGGACCCACCCGTGTTTCGAAGGCAGGATCCCCATGTATTTTAGCAGCTTGAACCTGTCGGAGGTTTTACCTGGGTAAAGTGTCACTCTAATTGTGTGCTCCCTGGAATGCCCAACCCCTAGATCACCATGCCGCGTATATGTGGCAGGAGAAAGGGAGCGAGTTTAAATAATTGAGCATTGACCGTCCGTTATTGACCTACGCTATATTTCAACTGTGTACTGCATAAACGTCTAATTTGTTCCTCGGGCATTATCCCCGCGTAGGAAGTGAAAAGACTTGTCCTAGTTATTTAGCCCGTCATTCTTTGGCTACCAGGACTACGCTTTCTTGATTTTACAAGTCCAGAACCTTAATTTAGAAATCATTTTGCATCCTAAGCTAATTACTGCAATACTGGCAGGTGCACAGAGCGGCCAGTACTTTTTTAACTTACCAAGTAAAGCTGCTTGTGAAGGAGTAGCTGGCACGTGTATGCAGAGGACGTACATGGGGCTGCCCCAACTCACAGCTCAATGAATATTTTTTTAGGTCTGCTTTGAGGATGCTAGCGTACCTAGAGAAACAGCCATCCCCTAGCATTTCCTTGTTTTACATTATTGCCAGATTCACTAAGTTCATAAAACAGCTTCATGAGCTAAAGATCCCAAGAAAGAGAACATGTTTAATTCCCCAAGGAAAATAAAATTCTTTTGAAAGAAGAAAACTTTCAGCCGGACACGGTGGCTCACGCCTGTAATCCCAGCACTCTGGGGCGCCCGAGGTGGGTGGATCTCCTGAACTCAGGAGTTCGAGACCAGCCTGAGCCAGAGCGAGACTTGGTCTCTAAAAATAGATGGGCTTTGTGGCAGGTGCCTGTAGTCCCAGCTACTCCAGAGACTGAGGCAAGAGAATTGCTTGAGCCCAAGAGTTTGAGGTTGCTGTGAGCTGTGACTCCATGGCACTCTACCCAGGGTGACAGCTTGACTGGGTCAAAAAAAAAAAAAAGAAAAAAACGTTCCTAAGATATATACTATCTTAGAGCAGATCACATTAGACACCATTTTTTTTTTGAGATTGCCTACTCATGATGCTTGATTATAAACATGGCCTTTATATTTTATTATAACAAATGTAAGCTATTGAGTGGCCATCAGTGGAACATGCCCTTGTTGGTGCTTCAAGAGACTGCACCTGTTTGGTCTTCTGTCTGGTCAGAAATTTCACCACTTGTGGAGGCCTTTCCAGTCCAAGGAGGCAAAAAAAATAAATAAAAATAAGGCAAGGAGAGTAATGAACACCAGGACATAGAGGGAAAAATCGATCAAATTCTCCACCAAGCACTACAAGCAACTCAAGCCAGGGTTGTTTATTGCTCAATAATAGCAAATCAAATGAAACACGCTAGAATGAAATGCTTGTTTCCTCAGAGCCATCTTTATCTAAGACAGTGGTCCTTCAATACCTTATGAAAACAAGCATCTTTTATTTCCCTGAGGCTTTGATATAAGGATGGAGAGAGTTGGAGGGCAGGGCTGCAATAGGGGAGTCCCTGAACCAAGTCGTAGGGACCAGGAGCAAGAACTGAATCAGCCTGGGCAGCACCTGGCGGTCTCCTGTGTGCACAGAGCAGCAACTATTCTTGGTTGTCAGTAGATCAGACAGAGGCCATGTGTTTTCCTTTCTTCCAGGCTGTGGCTTTAATTTCTTGCCGGAATTATTATTGTTGTTCCTTGTGGGTATGGGGAGAAATGATTAACTGGAATCAGTTGACTGACAGTTGGGCTGGGCATGAGTGCATTGGTTGCCTACAATCTTAGCTCAGTGAGGGGAGGATGTTGTATACCTGGGGTGGAAGATTACCAGTTACCTAGCAGTGTAACACTGCCCCTAGCAAAGACTGTTGGAATTAAGGGCCAGCATTTACCCTTACAGCTCACCTGAGAAGTCCTCATGATATAATTAAATGGAAGGGAAGACCCCTGGGTGGAGGTAAGGGGTAACCAATCAATTGTGGGCATTAGCAATTATTTTTGAGTCTGCTGTTTTAAGGGGCAGGAAAAGAACAAGGAATGTTAGACTGAACACAGAATTTTTCGGAATCCTCCTCTGTCTCCCTTGCCTTTAAGGAGCGAGCACAAGACTCTTGGGAGAGGTATCACCTAGACCAGTGGGTGACCCATAGGTGGAGACTGGGATCAAAGTCAGGGCACTAAACTGATGATTCAGAAGCAAGTTGCAAATTAAAATTCCTTGCTCTGTGTATCTAACTGTCTGTTTTCAAACAGACCAAGTCATTTTCAAATTAGGCAATAAGGAACTGCTGAAATATGGAAAAGGCTTGATTCTGAGATTGATAGTAACTAAGATGAAGGCTCATATTTTGTTCTATTCACTGTATTCAAGATTTAGGAGAAGGTAAGGCAATGCATAGTTAATCAGCCAGCAGCTGGACTCTCATTAGTAGGTCTCTAAATAGGTAGAGACAAGGATGTAGCTGAGAAGAACATGAGAGTCAGGAGCCAGTGTTGGTCAATCTTAGGGGCAATCATACTTTATGGAACTGAATGAATCAATCAGAAATCCCAGTACCAAAGCTTCCAGGCATGGTTGCACAAGAACACTCCCTTGAAATACTGAGTAGGGGCTAAAATCCCGCACACATACCTCTTACCAAGTGTATCTTTGGGCCTCTATCTTCCCAGAAGGAGAACTACTTTTAAATTCAAACCATGTGGGCTAGTGGAGGCCCTGGTTAACATCACAGCTGATTCTAATTCATTGTGTCTCCACCGAAAGAGCTTCTGTGGATAGCCTCCCTAGGGCTTGCGATTTGGGGACCTGCCCTCAATGCACGCCTTCTTCTAGGACCTCTCCTGTCTCCTCTGTCTCAGCATCACTAGCCACTCATGGCTCAAGTCAAAAACCTAGGCCTCATCCCTATTCTGACCTTCATTCTACTCCCATGTTCAATCCATGAGCAAGTTTCATGGGCTCTAACTCCAGGACAGGTTGCAAACCTGCCCAGGCACCGCTCCCGGGTGTAAGCTCCATCACCTCTTTCCCAGACCACTTAACTGGTCTTCCTGCTTTCATTCTTGCCCTTCTCAATTTGGACTCCACAAGCAGCCGTCTTTTTAAGATGTACCTTTTAAAATCCACTTTATGTCTTGAATCAATGGAAAGGCATGCCCTGGTTTTAGGTAGGAAAAGACCTAAGAGATGTTAATTTTCCTTGAATTAAAGTATACATGTGGTAACTTAGTCCAACAAAAATAGGATTAAAAAAATAGACAAGCTAATTCAAAAGTCCAAGTGAAAAGAGGCAACATGTAGGAATAAATATCCCACCAGATATGAATCAAGAAGAAAAAGAAGAACAAGTCCAGTGGAAAATAAAGGCAAATGTCATGAACAGATAGTTCTCAGAAGAGGAAATGTGAATAATTCTTAAAACATGATAATGCCTCGTAATAAGATAAATGTAAATTAATACCATATTGAAATACCTTTGTGACCCAAGAGTTGAACATAGGTAAGAAGAGTGAGGAACACACCATTTCGGTAAGGGTATGTGGAATCAGTTTCATTTATCATTGAGGGGACTGAAAATTGTCCCACAGACATAATAAAGAACAATTTGGCAATAAGTGTTGTAATTCAAAATGCGTTAAACCCTTTGACTTACCAATTCCACTTGAGCACAGGAATTTCCACTTCTAGAAATGTATCCCACATGTATACGTGCAGCACATGTACACAAGGGGCGCATTTATAAAAGCATCATTGATTCTAATAGCAAATAATTATTAAGTGTCTATCCACAGGAGACTAGTTAGATCAATTATGATGCATTCAGATGCTAGAATTATTTGCAGCTGTATAACAAATGAGATCAATTATCTGTACTGTGATAGAAATATCTTCCAGATGTATGAGTGAAAAAGCGAAATGCAAAAGTGTGTAGAGAATGCTAGCATTCCTGTTCTTTCAAAGAATGTATCCATATAAACATAGATCTTAGAAATCTGAATAAATACACAAGAAATCAGTAAGAGTGGTCACCCGAGGGAGTAGAACTGGGTGGTTGGGGGAAATTAACAAAGGAAGATGTACCTTTCACTGTGTTAAATCCTTTTGCACATTTGAAAATTTGTTCCTAGTTAAGAAAAATATATAATTTTTAGAAGACCTCAAAACCGAAAATCTCTATCAGATATATCATATTGAAAGAAGTCTGTAACATGTTAGTAAGTGAAAGAAGCAGAATATAAAACAGTATTAAAAATAAGATTCTGGCTCTGTGCCCACAGCTCAGTAGTTAGGGTTCTGGCCACATACACCGAGGCAGGCAGGTTTGAACCCAACCCTGGGCCTGCAAAACAACAATAACAAATGCAACAAAAAAATAGCCAGTTGTGGCCAGTGCCTGTAGTCCCAGCTACTTGGGAGGCTGAGGCAAAAGAATCGCTTAAGGGCAGCACCTGTGGCTCAAGGAGTAGGGCGCTGGGCCCCATATATCGGAGGCGATGGGTTCAAACCCGGCCCCAGCCAAAAAAAAAAGAGAATCACTTAAGCCCAAGAGTTTGAGGTTACTGTGAGCTGTGATGCCACAGCACTGTACCCAAGGTGACAGCTTGAGACTGTCTCAAAAAAAAAAAAAAGAAAGAAAGAAAAATAAATAAATGTAAGATTCCACCTTTTTTTGAATACACACTCACTTCTTATGAATATGCAAATTCACCTAGGCACATGTGTGTATAAAGGTGCACGCACCAGAATGTTCGAGTATGTGGCTGTCCCTGTATGGTAGGTGGAAATATAGATAACTTTTCTGTAAAGCAAGAGAAGGCTTGGCCTAGGGCTAACATTTTGAAAGAGCATTAGAAGCCATACTTTTAAAAAATGTTTTCCTTTAATCAAAAATGAGTCATTTATCATTTTTAATGTAAAAAAATTTTCTTGTCAAAATTGCTTTGTTGCATAGAGTAAGGAGTGTTTACCAATTTAAACATGAAACTAGACTGCCCTTAGGGAGTTTCTTGGTGTTCAGAACTTTAATTTCATCCTGAAAAGGATTTTTTTCTTAAGAGACAGAGTCTCACTTTGTTGCCCTTGGGAGAGTGCCGTGGTGTCACAGCTCACAGCAACCTCCAGCTCTTGGGCTTAGGCGATTCTCTTACCTCTGCCTCCCAAGTAGCTGGGACTACAGGTGCCTGCCACAATGCCCAGCTATTCTTTTGTTGCAGTTTGGCCGGGGCTAGGTTCGAACCCGCCACTCTCAGAATATGGGGCCGGCGCCCTAACCACTGAGCAACAGGTGCCGCCCATTCCTGAAAAGGTTTTTTGGTCACCTTTCTTTCAGTTTTCCTACAGCAACTGTGGAACTCAGAAGGCCTGGGTTCCAGTATGAGCTCCAGCAATTACTCATTCAGCTAATCTGGGCAAACTGCTTTCTACCAAGTGTCTGTTGCTTCATAAAGACCCTAGGAGTTTTTTTAAGAATTTATCCAGGGTGGTGCCTGTGGCTCAAAGGAGTAGGGCGCCGGCCCCATATACTAGAGGTGGTGGGTTCAAACACGGCCCCAGCCAAAAACTGCACACACAAAAAAATTTATCCAGACGTTTCAATCCCCTTCTGCTTCTTCTTAATTCTTTCCGACATTCACTCTCACCTCCCACATTCTCAGAAACCTTTTAGAAGTCCCCTTACCTGCTCTCCACCCAAAAGAGATTTCTTCCTACCCAGAACAAAATCAGCTTTACTCCCTGCCCTCTCCAGTATGATTTTTTGGGTCTCTTTATATATGTGTGTGTGTGTGTATATATATATATATATATATATATATATACACACACATATATATATATAACTTTTGACCAAAACTCTCTCTACTTCTCCCTTCTGCCCTCATTTTCTGATTTTACATCTCAACAACTCTGGGAATTGGTTTTAAATAGGGTAGATAGGCGTTGGAGTGAGCACCAGGTAGGGTAGCTAAGCCAAAAGAAAGTGCTGACATCACCAAGATTCTCATTCATTCATTAATCAATGAACCCTAAGTTTTGGGCTACTGATACAGTATGATGTGTGTATATTGTAGATTGATACAGTGGTGAGTGAAACAAAGTTCCTGCCTTTGTGTAATTTACATTCTCTCTGCTGATTGACAAGGGAGAGGGTGATTTACAGACACTCCACCTAGCAAAATGTAACTCATCACATATGCTCACTTATATTTATTTATATAATTGTCATCATTTAATACACCTGTATAATTCCCTTCAAAATTTTGATCCTATTTTGGTTGGGATGCAGCACGTGCTAATAGAGTAAATATAGCACAATTCCCTCTGATGGGGATAGGGCAAAGATTCCAACAAAGCTCAGAAAAGCAGCTCATCGGGTATATCCAAGAAGGTTAATGTAGATACATCAGTAAGTAACAGAATGACAACCTTCCCTTGGAGCTATTTCACCACGTTCAATGTGGTAATGACAGCCTGGTTCTTTTCAATGCACACATATTATTACTTGGCAAATTATATAATCTGCAATTATATCTGTGGTTGACATAGCCTTGGAACTGGAATGGTGACACTTCCCAAAGCTTTGTAATCCGCCAAAACGTCATTCAAATGTCTATATCGAGGGTGATTCTAGCAAACAGGAACAATATAAAAAGTATTCAGCAACACAACTTATTTAATAAATCTAAACTGAGTACCTATTGCATACCCAGTCACTGTTATAGATGCTACAGATGAACAGTAAACAGAACAGTTTCAATGGGAGGGGAGGTTTCAAAACTTGTCTGAAGGAGGTTTAAGAGAGGAGAGACTGAAGTCAGAGATTACAGAATGCCTTTGTAAACAGGAGTTTAAAAAGAAAAGTAGAGGAGAGTGGCCAATGAGATTGAAATAAATTTTTATGGGAAAACAACTATGTGTGTGTGTGAAAATGGGAGTGGCCCGAGAGAGAAAAAGAAGCAATGAAGGGATATGTCAAATAGTTATGTTGACTAATTATAGTCAACAGTTATTAAAGAGGAAACACTTTTCCTGTATCCACTTGGGTTCTTTCATTGGGGGCCTGTGAATTAAACTGACAAAAGAAAAATAACAGGTGAAAAGACAAATTTTTATTCATTTGAGTATTTAGAACGCACAGAAAAATGTGACTCAATGTGTTAATTAGAACTTGGGGGTTATATTCCATCTTAATAAGGGAACAGGGAGAGAAAGACCTTTTAAGAAAAAGCAAATGACTTTTAGAATGGATAGCAGGGTGCTTTGAAAAGCAAATGGAAGATATGATCGTTTTGTGTCAACGTGTGTTTGGGTGATCTCTTAATCCCAGTGCTGACTTAACTGCAGCTATAAAAGCCAATCTGCACTGGTTATGAAACTCCCAGCGTGAGAATTTATGACAGTTGAGTTCTTTTAAGAGGCGCTGCTTTTAGGGGAGTTCAGAAAAAAATGTTTCTTCCCACATCTGTTGATTCTCAAATGTCTTCAGCTCAAAATAATTTTTCTGCTGCAATGGCATGTTCTAAATTTTGGAGGCTGTGGCAGAGAAACTATAAAAAAGGGCCCAACCCCATATGCAGATATGAGAAAAGTCACCCTTGGTGTCACAATCCCAGATTGCTTTCTCTCTGGAATGTTGGCAACAGCCTCAGCTAGGTGAGATGGCAACCTCAAATTACAGATGCGGTAAAAATGTCTTCTATTTGGTGAATAAGTGTCCTTAATCTTTGGAGATCTAGAATTAACTGTCCAGATGATGAACTAAATTAAACCTACAGTATTTGTATTTTTGAGTTGACTTTAGAAACAAACTGTGTATACTGTGTTCAAGAGAATTTAGCATATCTGAAGTTTTAACAGATTAACTGTGATTCTAATTTAAATTGGGTAACTGAGTAATGAATTTAGACTGAGATTTTTAACTTGAAATCTTATTTTGTAAACGTTATTAAAACATTTCAGAGAATTTTAAGATATTCACCAGTTTTATAAATTTAATTACTTAGATTTATAATTTTTTCTTTTCTTTTTTTTTTTTTTTTTTTTTTTTTCTTAGAGCCTCACTCTGTTGCCCTGGGTAAAGTGCCTTGGCATCATAGCTCTCAGCAACTTCAAACTCTGAGGCTCAAGCGATGATCCTCTTGCCTCAGCCTCCCAAGCTAGGACTACAAGTGTGTGCCACTACACTGACTAGTTTTTCGATTTTTAGTAGAAATGGGATCTCTCTTTTGCTCAGGCTGGTCTCAAACTCCTTAGCTCGACAGTGGATCTTAACCAAAAAGGCTGACAGGCAATCAATCTCCTGAGCTCAAGGAATCCACCTTCCTCAGCCTCCCAGAGTGCTAGGATTACAGGCATGAGCCACCGCGCCTGGCTGATTATAAAACTTTTTAAAGTTTTAAGTTGTACGCTTGGTGCCTGTAGCTCAGAGGCTAGGGCGCCAGCCACATACATCAGAGCTGGGGGGTTCAAACCCAGCCCAGCCTTGCCAAACAATGACAACTACAACCAAAAAATAGCCAGGCATTGTGGCCGGCAGCTGTAGTCCCAGCTACTTGGGAGCCTGAGGCTAGAGAATCACTTAAGCCCAAGAGTTTGAGGTTGCTGTGAGCTGTAATGCCACAGCTCTCTACTCAGGGCGACAGAGTGAGACTCTTTCTCCAAAAAAAAAAAAAGTTTTAAGTTGTAATGAAGAAATCTTTGTCAGACAATTGACAGTTAGTTATTTTTATTGTTTTCCTCAAACATCTCTAAAATGATTTATAAATCGAAGTAAGACAGTAAGACTTGTTTACTGAACTAAAAATTTTTAAAAATATGTTTTTAAATCTATAACTTTAATAAATTAAACATGACAATTAAAATCACATCTCTCTAAATATTTTTCTGAACAAAACGAAAGGATGGGGCAGCGCCTGTGGCTCAGCAAGTAGGGCGCTGGCCCCATATACCAAGGATGGCGGGTTCAAACCCGGACTCTGCTGAACTGCAAAACAGAAAAATAGCTGGGCATTGTGGGGACGCCTGTAGTCCCAGCTACTCAGGAGGCTGAGGCAAGAGAATCGCCTAAGCCCAGGAGTTGGAGGTTGCTGTGAGCTGTGTGATGCCACGGCACTCTACCAAGGGACATAGAGTGAGACTCTGTCTATACCAAAAAAAAAAAAAAAAAAAAAAAAAGGATGACAAAAGTAACTCTCAGGGACATAAAAACTCCATTGACAGTTTTGGGTGTCATTTTGTCCCACACTCAGGTAGAGAGTTTTCCTGCCCTGTAGTGAAAGTCTATGTCCCAGTGGGAAGCTAAAAATTTTCATACATGTGGCACTATGGCACATGAATTCTTAAAAGTGCTTAAATTGTTTTCCTACAAGTATCAAACACATATTCAGAGTGAACCTGGATTAAAGATTTTTGAATCCAGGTTCATTACCTTTAGAACTGAGCACTTTTCTTATAGTTGAGTGTTGATGATCAAAAAAAACCTTGAGCTCAAAATAATGTATGGAGAAATAAAGGCCTCATATTGAAAGAAAAAAAAAATCTGGCCTATCAAATTGCTCCATAGTCTTAGAAAAAAAAATTTAATGGCATTTCTGAAGAGTAAATTAAGTGGATGCAGAAAACATACCATTTGATCAGGGTTGTTCTCACACAGAAACCATGATATACAGTGAAGTTTTGGTGAAGCAAAGTCAGACAGTGATATTCCCTTGCTCATCTGGACCAGTGAAACACCATTTTTGCATGTATAAACATTGACTTTAATAAATACCTTTTTTTTTTTTTTTGAGACAGAACCTCAAGCTGTCACCCTGGATAGAGTGCTGTGGTATCACAGCTCACAGCAACCTCCAATTCCTGGGCTCAAGCGAGTCTCTTGCCTCCGCCTCCCAAGTAGCTGGGACTACAGGCACCCACCACAATGCCCGGCCATTTTCTGGTTGCAGCCGTCATTGTTGTTTGGCGGGCCCGGGCTGGATTCGAACCCGCCAGCTCTGGTATACGCGGCTGGCGCCTTAGCCTGCTGAGCCACAGGCGCCGAGCCA
>CAUYRH010114288.1:0-49993 GCA_963574655.1 Perodicticus potto | reverse complement strand
CAGGCGCCGGCCACAACGCCCGGCCATTTTTTGGTTGCAGCCGTCATTGTTGTTTGGTGGGCCCGGGCTGGATTCGAACCCGCCAGCTCAGGTGTACGTGGCTGGCGCCTTAGCCCGTTGAGCCACAGGCGCCCAGCCAAGTTACTACAAATTTAAATTACTCCAGGATAAAAAAAACTTCATTTAGAGATTTAAATTGTCATATTAAAAATAATCTAATTGGGCTGCCCCTGTAGCTCAGTGGGTGGGGCACCAGCCACATACACAGAGGCTGGAGAGTATGAACCAGCCCAGGCCAGCTGAAATGACAACTGCAATAACAACAACAAAATAGCCGGGTGTTGTGGTGGAAACCTGTAGTCCAGCTACTCGGGAGGCTGAGGCAAGAGAATTGCTTAAGCCTTGGAGTTGGAAGTTGCTGTGAGATGTGATGTTCCGTCACTCTACTGAGGGCAATAAAGTGAGACTCTGTCTCTAAAAAAAAAAAATTCTCCTTTATGTTTGGATAAACATTTTTCTTCTTCAAGACAAGAGGACTTTTTTTTAAAAAGGAAAGGAAGTGCTGGTGATCTTAAAATATTGTAGTAAACAAATCATTTTGTTGCAAAGTAGGGAGGTGTTATGATTATTGATTATATGAGAGCTGGGTACAAGGAAAGGAGTAACATTTTGGGGCTTTCCTTCAGGTCGGGCAGTGTCTGAGGGTCACTGGGAAGAACACTGGCACTTTGGAAATAGGCCTTGCCTGGGGCCCAGGTGTGCTGTGCAGTCCGGCTGCAGTGCCACCTGCTGGCGTGGAGTTTGGGTGTTTACAGCCTTCATGATTATTTTAGAAGTCAGAGTATTTTCCGGTTGTGATACATCTGTTCAGCAGAATCATCCCTTTAATGTTGGAGTTCGTCTGATTTTCTTTCCTAAGTTAACTTTGATGTGTTACTGCATAGAAGTTCCAGGTGTGCCCTGTCTGCTCATTCTGTACTTGGGGCAGGTGTAATGTCCAGTGCGGCCAGTGCTACAGCTTGGCCCTTTCCTGAGCTGACGTGACCATAGAGTTGTGTTTGGAGGAGGAGGGATCCATAATAGCCAAAGATCAGCAGGTGATGTTCAAAACTGTTAAGTCTGGCTCGGCGCCTGTGGCTCAGCGGGCTAAGGCACCAGCCATGTACACCCGAGCTGGCAGGTTCGAATCCAGCCCGGGCCCGCCAAACAACAATGACAGCTGCAACCAAAAAATGGCTGGGCGTTGTGGCAGGCGCCTGCAGTCCCAGCTACTTGGGAGGCGGAGGCAGGAGACTCGCTTGAGCCCAGGAATTGGAGGTTGCTGTGAGCTGTGATGCCCCAGCACTCTATCCAGGGTGACAGCTTGAGGCTCTGTCAAAAAAAAAAAAACCCCAAAACTGTTAAGTCTGCAGTAGTTGAAGAAGGAAGATGTAATGTGTAGATCCATTTCCTGAAAGTAAATATCAGCTAACATAGTGATTCAATTATATTGGGAGGTGGAATGGGTAATAACAGGAAATGAGTAGAAAATGCCCAAAGTGGGTAACTCTTGATGTTAAAATTATTTAGAGATTTGAGTAATTTAATCACATGTGGCTAGTTTGCATTGAGATATGGTGTGAATGTAAAGGTCACTCTAAATTTTGAAGAGGTAATCATAAAAATGATGTGAAATAGTCCATTAATGTTTTGTATAGGTTATAAAATATTGTAGACAATGGGCTGAATAATTGGAAGTAATTTTATGGTTTTACTTTTTTAATATGATCATTAGAAAATTTTAAATTGCACATTGCATTGTGTTTTTCTTGAATATCATTTCTCTAGAACGTGTCTCTAGAATATGCAGTTAAAATGGATTGCAGACTGTGCTGGGAGGAAGTTTTAATTTTAAGTCATTCTTTGCTATTTGCTATTTAAAATGTGTTAATGAAATTTGATAGCAAATTACTTTTTTTTTTCTTGAGACAGAGTCTCATTATGTTGCCCTTGGTAGAGTGCTGTGGTATCACAGCTCACAGCACCCTCACACTCTGGGCTTAAGTGATTCTCTTGCCTCAGCTTCCCAAGTAGCTGGAACTACAGGCACCGTCCACAATGCCCAGCTGTTTTTTTGTTGCAGTTGTTTCAGCTGGCATGAGCCGAGCTCGAACCTGTCACCTTGGGTGTATATGACTGGGCTGTAACCACTGCACTATGGGCTCCAAGCCCAAATTACTTAACAAAGACTGTGGTCTCTACCTTAGAACATCTTAATTTGTTGTGTTCTTAGTTATATAGTTAACTGTTAATCATAGTAAGGAAGCTTCTCATTAAAAGTTATTATTTGTCTACTGTTGTGTCCTTTATTTCAGTATGCTATATCTGAAATAAAATAAATGTTTTCCCTGCCTTTCTTTAGCTTATTGAGGAAGTGACCAGGACACTAATTTCTGGAAGTAATGCCCACAGAAAGCGCAAGTTGTTCGACCTCTCGCCAAGCAAAACAAAAGCGCAAGTCACACAGCCTTTCCATACGGAGAACCAACAGCTCGGAGCAGGAGCGGACAGGGCTGCCAAGGGACATGCTGGAAGGACAGGTGAGTTCACGCTGACTGCAGTCGTGTTGGTGATGTTGCAGAGGTAGCCACATGCGTACAGGTCTCCAAGTAGAGAGGAGGTTGGGTTACAAAAAATAATTCTCCCCAACTCCCTCAAAGTAAACCCGTTGAAAGTACTGTCAAATATAGCAGCACACACAGATGGGAAACTGTGTTTGTGATACTTACTAACAAGAGGAAGTAGGTGTGACATTTGTGCAGGTTAGTTGACAGTGTAGTTTTGAGTTTTCTGTTGCTATAATTTCAGAAAAAGAGGATCATACAGTTTTAATGGTCTCTTTCTGTTCTCTGAAGTGTTTTCGAAATCAGACCTTTTGTGACTTAGGTTCCTTGTCTCTGCTGAAGTGAGCATGCTGTCCTTTTATTTAGTAACTCATATTTTATTGATGGAGATAAATTTTGCCTATAATTTTTTTAGTTTCTTTATAGATGATGAAAACATGTTAGCGTTTAAAAATTGGCCAGGTACAGAAGCTCAAGCCTGTAATCCTAGCACTTTGGGAGGCTGAGGTGGTTGGATTGCCTGGGCTCATGAGTTCGAGACCAGCCTGAGGTGGAGCGAGACCCTATCTTTAAAAATAGCCAAGCATGGCTCTGTGCCCATAGGTCAGTGGTTAGTGTGCTGGCCACACATACAGGGGCTGGCGGGTTCGAACCTGGCCAGGGCCTGCTAAACAATGACAACTACTACAACAACAAAAATAGCTGGGCATTGTGGCGGGAGCCTGTAGTCCCAGCTACTTGGAAGGCTGTGGCAAGAGAATCGCTTATGCCCAAGAGTTTGAGGGTGCTGTGAGCTGTTATGCCACGGTACTCTACCAAGGGTGACAAAGTGAGACTCTGTCTCAAAAAAAAAATTGTGAAGTTTAGACAAAAGTATATGTTATATATATATATTTTTTGAGACAGAGCCTCAAGCTGTCACCCTGGATAGAGTGCTGTGGCATCACCACTCACAGCAACCTCCAATTCCTGGGCTCAAGTGAGTCTCTTGTCTCCGCCTCCCAAGTAGCTGGGACTACAGGCATCTGCCACAATGCCCGGCCATTTTTTTGGTTGCGGCCGTCATTGTTGTTTGTTGGGTCCGGGCTGGATTCGAACCCGCCAGCTCAGGTGTACGTGGCTGGTGCCTTAGCCCGTTGAGCCACAGGCGCTGAGCCTAAAAGTATATGTTATATTAAAACACATTGTAGGTATATCTAATATATGTTTATAAATGTATATACCGTTTCTTCACAGTTAGAACTAATTCATCAACCATAATGTTGCAGGAAAATAAGGCTTAGATCTGAGAAACTGGGTCATGTGAGTCATGGATCTTGTGAGAACTGTGTGGGCATCTTCACCCTGGACGCCCAGTGGGACCTCTCCCAGGCTGTAGTGTGCACTCAGAACCCAGCACAAAATGGCTGCCACAAAGTAGATAATTTAATTAAAATTAAATTACTTTGTGTTCAATTAGTGAATAAATAAATACCTGGTTCTACTTTCTAGTAAAATGATTATATTTTAATTTAATGGAAAAAATAAAATCATAAAAATAGTTTTGACATTCTTAATTACTTTGCTGGGGCTGCTGTAACAGAGCCCCACAAACAGAGGGGCTAAGGCCACGGAAATTTGTTTTCTCACAGTCCTGGAGGCAGGAAGCCCTCCATCAAGGTCTGGCCTGTAGATGCTGTGTCTAGTGTCCCCCACAGCGTCCCTCTGGGCATGTCTGTGTCCTGTGTGTCTCCAGCCTGACCCAAGTGGGTGCACCCACTTGGCCTCACTTTACCCTAATCACCTCTGTTTTTTTTTTGCGACAGAGTCTCATTATGTCGCCCTGGTAGAGGACTGTGGCATCATAGCTTATAGCAACCTCCAGCTCTTAGGCTTCAGTGATGCTCTTGCCTCAGCCTCCCAAGTAGCTGGGACTATAGGCGCCCGCCATAAAGCCTGGCTGTTTTTTGTTGCAGTTGTCATTGTTGTTTTAGCTGACCCAGGCTGGGTTCGAACCCACCAGCTTCAATGTATATGGCTGGCGCCCTACCCACTGAGCTAGGGCGCCACCTACCTTAATCACCTTTTTAAGGACCGTATCTCCAGCCATAGCCATATTCTGAAGTCCTGGGCCTGAGGACTCCAACACGTGAATTTTGGGGGCAAGATTAAGCCACAGCACTTGGGGAGTGACGCCAGAGCTGTGAGGTAGGACTTCTGTGGTGGCGGAAGTGTTCTCCTGCTGTGCCATATGGTAGGAGCCACATGTGGGTGTTGGATGCTTAAGATGTGGCTGGTGTCTCAAAAGCTAAAATTTTAATTTTTAAAAATTTAAATACTTTACATGGAAATTTAAATGGCTACCATATTGGATAGTGTGGGAGAGTAGTCGGACATGGGTGTTTCAGTGTGTAGATTTCCTCACATCTAGTGGTAGAATTCTAGCTCTTTTGCAGGTGTATTCTAGAGTTAGCTCCATGTGAGGTAACCATGACCATCTGGCTTTCTTGCATGTCTGTCGTCCATTGTGACACAGTCCAAGGAGGTCACTGTGTCTCATGGTGACCCCCAGGTAGGCAGCTTGGCATTCTCCACCAAGCAGCTGAGTCCTCTGCAGCACTCTGTGGCCCTCTTTTTGTGGGCCTCCTACATTCTCTAGGTGATGCTTGTTTATTGAACAAGTACAGTTACTTGGAGTCGGACCAAGCAAGCTGTTCCATGAGTGGCCGGTGTGGGCGCTGAGCAGGAGGGAGGGCCACACTGCCGGGTGCAGGCACTGGCATGGTAAGTGTGTAAGGAGCAGCCTAAGAGCACATGTTCCCTACTGCCCGTGGTTTGACGTACTTTCTGACCAGCACAGAGTAATGCCTTCCATTGTCGGGTGATGTGCAAGAGTGGTGTGAGTGAGAAGTCATGTTAGGGTTGGCTTTTCATGTCAGAGAGTTGCAAATCTGAAGTAGTTTAGGAAGAAGTTAGCTCAAGGAGGGGCTTCTGTTACAGAGAGCCTGTGGTCTGTGTCAGCTGTGGCCAAGAGCCACTGGCTGGTGTGCTATCCAGCCTGTGTCCGTCTCCCACAGTGAGATGCAAACTGATCTACCAGCTTTGCTGACTTAGAGCTTTCTTGTCTTGAGCTTTCTCAAGTACCAAAAGTTCAACATCTTTCACGTTAGGGCCTATAAATGGAATGGCACAATCAAGGAGAACTGATGGGAAAAGGAAAAGTAGTTCTAAGGCTTTTTTTTCTGGGCTCAGCCTCCTTGTGCAAAAATTCTTTGCTGTATGTTTAGTTTCTTGATCGTCTTTACTTTTGAAACAAGATTAATGCTGACATTTCAGATTTGTTCTTCATAACAATTTTATGTATGATGCATTTCATAGTCAAGTCAATATGACAGTTTAGTTGCTGAATATTAAAGCATTACAGGTATAGATCAGTAGGAATCAATGTCTGTAGGCGATTTGGCCTCACTCAGGACTTGGTGAGACTCCTGTAAGGGGTGACATCCCAGGAGGGAAGTGTACAGAGAGGGATGGAGTGTCCCCAGGCCATGGGCAGGACAGAGAGTGAAAGACTGATTGTGACTCTCAGTTCAGTGCAAGATTATGTCCTCTAGTTCCTGGAGTTTCCTCTTTGAAGGTTTGATTTTAATTTTCATCGTTATTTTAAGATTTCTTTCCTTTTTTTCGTGTTCTTCATTGCTATTTTACAAGATTTTGAGCAACTAGTACCAGTTCTACCAGATTCAGGTTTTAAAGCAGTTGTTTAATGTGTGTGTATTTATGTGAGAATTCTGTGATAATTGTAAAATTCGTATTGCTAAAGTACTATCATCGGCTTGGCACCAGTCGCACATTGGTTACGGTGCTGGCAGGGCCAGCTAAACAACTGCAACAAAACAAATAGCTGGCTGTTGTGGCGGGCACTTGTAGTCCTAGCTACTTGGGAGGCTGAGGCAAGAGAATCACTTAAGCCCAAGAGTTTGAGGTTGCTGTGAACTATGACGCCACGGCACTCTACTGATGACAATGTAGTAAGACTCTGTCTCAAAAAAAAAAAAATAAAGTGCTATCATTTTCTTTAAAATTTCTATCTTCCTAACAAGCTATTTTGAGAAGGAATTAATAATAAACATATCTGTTTTAGTTTTTTTTTTTTTTTGAGACAGAGCCTCAAGCTGTCACCCTGGATAGAGTGCCGTGGCACCATAGCTCACAGCAACCTCCAATTCCTGGCTCAAGCGAGTCTCTTGCCTCTGCCTCCCAAGTAGCTGGGACTACAGGTGCCCGCCACAACACTGGTCATTTTTTGGTTGCAGCCGTCGTTGTTTGGCAGGCCCGGACTGGATTCGAACCCGCCAGCTCAGGTGTATGTGGCTGGCGCCTTAGCCCATTGAGCCACAGGCGCCGAGCTGTGTTTTAGTTTTTTTTTTCTGAGACAGCCTCAAGCTGTCACCCTGGATAGATTGCTGTGGCATCACAGCTCACAGCAACCTCCAATTCCTGGGCTCTAGCGAGTCTCCTGCCTCCACCTCCCAAGTAGCTGGGACTACAGGTGCCCACAACAACGCCCGGCCATTTTTTGGTTGCAGTCGTCATTGTTGTTTGGCGGGCCCAGGCTGGATTCAAACCCACCAGCTCAGGTGTACATGGCTGGTGCCTTAGCCCATTGAGCCACAGGCGCCGAGCCAACATATCTGTTTTTAAAAATTTGCAACTTACCAAAAATAAAAAAGTGTATGGCGTGGGTGGTGCCTGTGGCTCAAAAGAGTACAGCGCCGGCCAAAAACCATACACACACAGAAAAAGTATGCCATGTAAATATTTGAAAAGTAACTTACAGAATTACATTAGCAGCAGTTCATTACTGAGACATTATTCTAGAAACATTGTGGGGACAGCAAGGTGTCATGAAGGTCTCAGGGAGATGGGAGTGGACCTTGATTGCCCAGGGCAGCCGTGGGTATTAGTAGCATTCAGGGAAAGTGCACTGTGAAAGGGCATCTGGTGCCCAGGGTCCTGCTGCGCTGACCACAGTGTGGGAGGGGTGTGGGTGCTGCTCCTGCCTGCTGCCTCCTTGACGTTTAGTGAGGCTGGAGGTACAGGATGGGCAGAGGCGTGAAGGGCATGGCCTAGCTGAGAACTTAAAGTTAACGATTTCACTTAAGAGATGTTGGATCTGTTGCTGAGGGTTGCCTGTTTCCCCTTTTCACAGTTGTCTTTACATATTGTGTCAGGTCACAGGAGATAACCTGTTTTGTAGAGGCAGCTCTGTGCAGGCACTTCTGCTAATGTGTTCCTTACCATGTTAATGTGCGGGTTCAGTAGCTGGTCACAGAGCCGAGGCTATTCATAACAGAGTCGCACTTATGGAGACTGCCCTCCTTTGCTCTCCATTTACAAGTTTTTGTTTTGTTTTGTTTTTTTTTTTGCCGGGGCGGGTTTGAACCCACTACCTCCGGTGTATGGGGCCAGCATCCTACTCCTTGAACCACAGGCGCTGCTCCCATTTACAAGATTTTGAATGTAAGGTGGTCTTCTGTCCTCTTTTGCAAAGGAAAAGTCATATTATTTTGTTCTTTTTTTTTTGCGACAGAGTCTCACTTGGTCACCCGTGGTAGAGTGCCATGGCATCTTAGCTCACAGCAACCTCAAACTCTTGGGCTCAAGCGATCTTCATGCCTCAGCCTCCCAAGTAGCTGGGACTACAGGTGCTTGTCACAACACCTGGATATTTTATTTTTTGTTTAGCAGGCCCGGGCCAGATTCAAACCTACCAGCCCCAGAGCATGTGGCTGGTGCCCTAACCACTGAGCAATGGGCACCTGGCCTATTATTTTGTTCTTAAGCCTCATATTACCCTAGGTAGCCATTTATACAATTTTATTCAGAATTTCCTCTGTAGAAATTTGAAACTTTAAATTCTTTAAATGTTATAGGTATAGGAAATAAAATCTATAATGTTGTAAAACCAGAGTTTAAGATAAAAGATTATTCACTTTGGAAATATATTGGTGCTTGGTGGTAGTGTTTCTTGTTCGTTCCTGTGTTCATTTTGGATAAAATCTTCTTCTGCAGGATTCGAAACTCCCTTCCTCGGTTCGCAGTACCCTCCTGGAACTGTTTGGACAAATAGAAAGAGAGTTTGAAAACCTTTATATTGAAAACTTAGAATGTGAGTATTTCCTGTCTTAATATACTGTTGTAACTTTTTATTTGTCCATAGAGATCTTTGAGAGAACATTTGTGGGTGGATATTCACCACTATATTAGTATTATGTTTTGCTGTAACAAACCAGGTGGCTTAAAGAAGCACACGTTTATGGCCTTGCAGTCTGTAGGTGGGCGTGGCTCTGTCCACGTTTTTTTTTTTTTTTTTTTGAGACAGAGCCTCAAGCTGTCACCCTGGATAGAGTGTCGTGGCATCACAGCTCACAGCAACCTCCAATTCCTGGGCTCAAACGAGTCTCTTGCCTCCGCCTCCCAAGTAGCTGGGACTACAGGCGCCCGCCACCAACGCCCGGCCATTTTTTGGTTGCAGCCATCATTGTTGTTTGGCGGGCCAGGGCTGGATTCCAACCCGCCAGCTCAGGTGTACGTGGCTGGTGCCTTAGCCCGTTGAGCCACAGGCGCTGAGCCTCTTTCCACGTTTGTTGCCTTATAGTCTGTAGGTCTGGCGTGATTCTGTCCACGTTTATTGTCTTGCAGTCTGTAGGTCTGGTGTGGCTCTGTCCACGTTTATTGTCTTGCAGTCTGTAGGACTGGCGTGGCTCTGTCCACGTGTATTGCCGTGCAGTCTGTAGGACTGGCGTGGCTCTGTCCACATTTATTGCCTTGTAGGCTGTAGGTCTGGCGTGGCTCTGTCCACGTTTATTGCCTTGTAGGCTGTGGATCTGCTGTGGCTCTGTCCATGTTTATTGCCTTGCAGTGTGTAGGTCTGGCGTGGCTCTGTCCACGTTTTTTGTCTTGCAGTCTGTAGGACTGGTGTGGCTCTGTCCACATTTATTGCCTTGCAGTCTGTAGGTCTGGCATGGCTCTCTGCAGACTCAGGTCAGGGTGTTGGCAGAGTTGTGAAAGAATTTAATTCCTGGAAGTTCTGGACAGAGGTTTCCTGGCTGCCCACTTTGGGGAGTCCTGTGATTGGCTCTCTGATTCACCCTTCTGCCTCCTTTCTGTTCTGAGGGTGCATGTGATTGGGTTAGGCCGCAGATAGCCCTGGGTATACCTTTCCCCTGCAGTGGTGCCTGCGCCTTATGAGGTGTTGTGCACACAGGTTATGGTGTTTAGGGAATGGGCATTGTTGGGGGCCATTATTCTGCGTCTCACATCTACCAATCTGAATTACGATTTTTTTATTATGAATTATAATTTTATTAAAAAATAGACTTTAGGCTTGGCGCCTGTGGCTCAACAGGCTAAGGCGCCAGCCACGTACACCTGAGCTGGCGGGTTTGAATCCAGCCTGGGCCCGCCAAACAACAATGACGGCTGCAACCAAAAAATGGCCGGGCGTTGTGGCGGGCGCCTGTAGTCCTAGCTACTTGGGAGGCGGCGGCAAGAGACTCGCTTGAGCCCAGGAATTGGAGGTTGCTGTGAGCTGTGATGCCACGGCACTCTATCCAGGGTGACAGCTTGAGGCTCTGTCTCAAAAAAAAAAAAAATAGACTTTAGAAAACTTTGTTATTTATTTGTTTATTAATTATTATTATTATTATTATTTTTGCTACAGAGTCTTACTCAGTTGCCCTTGGTAAGAGTGCCGCGGTATGACATCTCACAGCAACCTCAAACTCTTGGGCTCAGGCAATTCTCTTGCCTCAGCCTGGCTGGGACTATTGGTGCCCACCACAACATCCAACTAGTTTTCCTATTTTTAGTACAGATGGCTAGTTTTCCTATTTTTAGTCTTGCTCTTACTTAGGCTGTTTTCAAACTCCTGAGCTCAGGAAATCCATACACCTGGACCTCCCAGAGGACTAGGATAAAAGGGTGAGCCCCTGGCCTGGTCAAATTCAGAAAACTTTTGATTCATGTTTTTTGTTATAATGTGCCATCATTTGAAAATTTCCTAAAATGTATGTACTATCTGACTTAGTAAACATAAATCAAAAGAATTTTGAATTAGCTTGGCTTTAGTTTTTGTTTTGTTCCGTTTATTTTGGAAGTAATGCCTGTGTGTGCTTAACAAAATCAATTAGAATTAAAAGGAAAGGCGTCTATGGCCCTTGACCACATCACACTCTTCAAAGGAAATATTTTCTGCACTTTTTACTTTTAGTTCTCCCAGCGACTATTTCTGTAAACAAATGGTCCACCTCCAGCTCTGGGTGCCTGCCTGTGTGCGGCTTGGTGTCTAAACACGTCTCTATGACATGCTGGGATAGGCACGTCCGCTTCGCTGCTCCATTCATCAATCATCTTTCTCTAGGATTTGTGATTATAAAATGTAACTGTAGTCGGGTCACATCCTTATCTACAGCTTGAGCCTAAAGATTGGACACTAACAAATGTGTGCACTTAAACTCCTTCTCACTCTATATGAAGAGGATGTAATCTTCTCATTTAAACTTTACTATTGGAAAATTTAATGTTTTAATATTGGATTCTCTTTAAGTCCACTTGGAAATTTATAGAGGGAGAAATTATTCCAGCTTTTATTTTTTTTTGAGACAGAATCTCACTTTGTCCCCCTTGGTAGAGTGCTGTGGTGTCACAGCTCACAGCAACCTCAAACTCTTGGGCTCAAGCGATTCTCTTGCCTCAGCCTCCCAAGTAGCTGGGACCACAGGTGCCCACCACAACGCCCAGCTATTTTTAGAGGTGGGGTCTTGCTCTTGCTCAGACTGGTCTTCAACCTGTGAGCTCAGGCAGTCCACTTGCCTCGGCCTCCCAGACTAACTCTTTGTAAAACGAACAATTAGGTACTCCATCTCATCTTAAGGGTATTTTGAGTGTCAGAGTTTTAACAACTTGAGTATCATTAAATTTTCATTTTGATCCTATTTTATGAATTTATGCAGTTTGTTCAAGAAGCTACAGGACTGCAGATTACTAATGCTAGAAGGTCATCTGAGTTTATGTTGTTCTGCATCAGAAGGTGTTAGCTTCTGAGATAAATCCCACACTGCTTAGACTGGGTGCTTGTTTAGAGCCTCGTGCCCCGAGCCTTTTGCTGACGGTAGGTCATTCTGCTCCCACTTACACCCCTTTTTGTGCCTTCCTGGAGGCTGTGAGCTGTAGGGCAAGGACTTGGCCTTGGAGCGAGGCAGGTGTATGTATAGACACGTCCCAGCTGCCTCTGAGCCAACCCCCTAGTCTCGTCTCTGCTCAGTGGGGCCCAAGGCATGGTGGACTCACTGGCCATGTTGGTAGAGCTGTGCTTATAACTGACATTCTTCCTTCCTAGCTTCTCCTTTTCCCTGTAATTCTGTATTTCCTATTCGCTTTTGAGTTCTTAATGTTTATCATATATAATCATCAGTTGGCAATTACATGGTGCCATACAGTGGTAGTTACAGGTCGTCATTGTATTATTTTTCCCCTGTTGCAGCATTCTCAGTGAGACTGGACATACTTTCACTGAATTTGAGACAGTAGCAGAATTTTTTTTTTTTTTAAATTTTAGTCTCAAGCTGTTTCCCTGGGGTAGAGTGCTGTTGCGTCACAGCTCACAGCAACCTCAAACTCTTGGGCTTAAGGGATTCTCTTGCCTCAGCCTCCCAAGTAGCCAGGACTACAGGTGCCCACCACAACGTCCAGTTATTTTTTTTGTTGTTGCAGTTGTCATTGTTTTAGCTGGTCCGGGCCGGGTTTGAACCTGCCAACCTTGATGTATGTGGCTGGCGCCCTACCCATTGAGCTATGGGTGCCACCAGTAGCAGAATGTTTTTTTTTGTTCGTTCGTTTGTTTGTTTGTTTGAGACAGAGCCTCAAGCTGTCGCCCTGGGTAGAGTGCTGTGACATCACAGCTCACAGCAGTCTCCAACTCCTGGGCTCAAGTGAGTCTCCTGCCTCTGCCTCCCCAGAGGACTATAGGTGCCTACTACAACGCCTGGCGATTTTTTGGTTGCAGCCATCATTGTTGTTTGGCAGGCCCAGGCTGGATTTGAACCCGCCAGCTCAGATGTATGTGACTGGTGCCTTAGCCGCTTGAGCCACAGGCGCCGAGCCGCAGAATGTTTTTAATGCATAGAGGCAAGTACAAAGGAAGCTGTGTTGAAGTGCAGGAGCCCTGCTCAGGCCTCTGTCTTCACAGGGTAGTAGGAGTCCTGTTCGGGCCCTGACAGTGCTGTCTTCACAGGGTAGCAGGCATGTGTAAGCTTTTAGTTTTGGAATGATATCTTCAGAGATACCGTTTGGAATGATGCCTTGAGTTTTTTGGGAACTCTGTGACTTGTAATCTTGCTTATCAGAATATTATTCATATCGTTGTTTAGGTGATACTAACATAATATTTTTATATGTGGAAGTTCTAGAACTGGTGTGTATATTTAAAAATAAAAATATACTTTACATTTTTGAAAAATTTTTTTATTTTCAGTGCGTAGAGAAATTGATACTCTTAACGAACGATTAGCTGCCGAAGGACAGGCTATTGATGGAGCAGAACTGAGTAAGGGCCAACTCAAGACAAAAGGTAAGGTGACCCTCGTGCCAGTGTTGCCCTGCAGGGTGTGTGTGCAGAGCTTCAGCATTGAGGGAAGGACTCTGACTCATTTGCCTTTTGCTGTCAGCAAACCTGGAAATTCCATACTCGGGTGTGAGTCTAGACCAGTGATTTTCAACCCGTGTGCCATGAGACGGTTTCTAGATGTGCTTGGAAAATTTTTAAAGGTTATTAATTAGATTATTTTTGACTGTTCAGATCATAGTAAGCATATTCTTTTCTTTTTTGCTCTATTTTTTTTTTTGAGACGGAGCCTAAAGCTGTTGCCCCTGGATAGAGTGCCGTGGCATCACAGCTCACAGCAATCTCCAACTCCTGGGTTCAAGCTAATCTCCTACCTCTGCCTCCCAAGTAACTGGGACTATAGGCCCCCGCCACAATGCCTGGCTATTTTTTGATTGCAGCTGCCATTGTTCTTTGGCAGGCCTGGGCTGGATTCGAACCCGCCAGCTCAGGTGTATGTGGCTGGTGCCTTAGCCACTTGAGCCACAGGCACTGAACCATTTTGCCCTTTTTTTGATCAACATAATTTAAATATACTGCAAAAGATTACAGGTTCAAGTGTGCTGTGAGATGAAAATGTTGAAAAGCACTGGTCTAGAATAAGGCTCTCAGGTTGTGTGTTCTTGTCCAGCTCTGCCCCCTGCTGGTGTTGCTGTGGACAATACGAACCTGTGGGGCTCCCTCTACTTTCTTCCTGTGAGGTGGAGCTTGCTTGCTAGGTGGCTCTTTGGGGCACAGTTGTGCTGACTGTCATTTCTGTTTCTGCAGCCAGCCACAGCACCAGTCAGCTTTCCCAGAAGCTGAAGACCACATACAAGGCTTCCACCAGCAAGGTATGCCAGGCGCTGGCGCTCGAGCCAGTCCTGTGGTGTTTAAGGTGTGCAGATGCGTACTTTAATTTGCATATTTTCCAGTTAGAAAAGTGGATTAGAAAAACATAAGTGGTTTTTAGGACAATTCATTTTCTGAAAGGAATCTCGTGCTCGCTTCGGCAGCACATATACTGAAAGGAATCTCGTATGTTAAGTGGCCATAGGATGCAGACAGACTCTAACTTACACTAGTATTTATTGGGACTAATATATTCTGTATTAGTAAATATATTGTCTTTAGAGGGAATATATGTTTTGATTGTTAATTGGCTTGATATAAAGGTTTTGTAGTATAAGTGAGCGTGCTATATAGGTTTTGAATTTAGAGAAAGCTTGTAAATAGGTACAAAGTTATGAAAATTATGTTCTGAGCTAAACTTACATCTTGATTCACTATCTTTTTCCCTTCTATTTTTTTGCATATGATCAGGAACTGAAGGTCTGCCTCTGAGGCAAATAGGGGCATTTATGGTATTTTGTTTTTTCTTAACGTATCGTGTACTGAGCTCCTTAACATGGCAGAGATGTAATTGGGAATTCATCTGTCTCTGACAGAGCAGATTAATTTATAGATACAAAAGATAAATTGATTACCTGACTTTAGTAAAAGCATATTCCTTTTGGTCGAACCTGGGGGAAAGTTGACCTGTGGCCTGTATCCACTGCCTCTGTGAGCTCTGGGTTTTCCTGATTTGCTCCCTGTGTGCTGCTGGTAGGGCGGTGAGTGGGCGGTGACTGTGGTGAGGTGGGCGGGGAGTAAGTCTTGTCCTGCTGCTGCTTCTCTGTAGTTGAAATTTTTTGACAATTGTTTGTAACTAAAAAGAAATTCTGAACTTGTTGGCATTTTCTAACTGTTTTCTTTTGTTGGAAGACATCTAGAATGTAAGTTGCTAAATTATTTGATTTTTTTATCATGTAATACCTAGCTGACATTTGCAAGTTTTGAAATTTTTAATAAATTAATCTTTTTCTTCAAAATGAAGTATGAAGTTATGTTCTTCCTCATTTAATTTCTTGTTACATTATCTTCAGTTATATTGCTTTTTCTGTGTTTACAAATTGTGTGTGTATAATGTATAGTCTTAGAATTCCAAAACTTTGTTATTTCTGAAGTAGAGGAGGAAAGGATTTATAAAGTTATCCTTTACCATGAGCGATACAGAATAAGATTTGGACAAAGTTAAGAGAGTATGTACAGTAGAACCTTAAAGAATGTATTAGAGACAAAGCTCCAGTCCTTTTAGGTACCAGAAATTCATCTGAATTTATAGGAGACATATTGCTAATGGTCTTTATAGAATCTTGCACACTGTGTGTACCTATCTTAAAAAATAATAATACAAATGTAAGACACTACTTGAAAATTAAATAACTTGGTAACAGAATATATTCTGATTTTTACTCCAGCATGTATTCTTGGTATTAAAGCTAAGCATGAATGCAACAAGAAAAATTCATTACTTTCCTTCCTTCTGACTGAGAGCTGTGAGAGGCAAGTGGCAGTTGGTGAGATAGCAGGAGCTCTCGAGTGTGTGGAGGGGCATATGTGTGTGTTTGGTGCATGTGTCTGATGGAGGGGCCAGAGGAGGCTGCCCTGCTCCCGGGAGGCTGGTGATATGTCTCTGATAATAGCTCCTGGGAGGATCCGAGGCAGCGTGAGCTTCAGGCCTCTTTAGAGAGACTTGTGAGATGTTGGGTGTGTGTGTATGTGTGTGTGTATATATATGTGTATATATATATATATATATATTTATTTATTTATTTATTTTTAGAGACAGAGTCTCACTTTGTCGCTCTGGGTAGAGTGCTGTGGCATCACAGCTCATAGCAACCTCCACCTCTTGGGCTTAGGTGATTCTTTTTTTTTTTTTTTTTGTAGAGACAGAGTCTCCCTTTATCGCCCTCGGTAGAGTGCCGTGGCGTCACACAGCTCACAGCAACCTCCAGCTCCTGGGCTTAGGCAATTCTCCTGCCTCAGCCTCCTGAGTAGCTGGGACTACAGGCGCCCGCCACAACGTCCAGCTATTTTTCTGTTTTGCAGTTTGGCCGAGGCTGAGTTTGAACCCGCTGCCTTCGGTATATGGGGCCGGCGCCCTACTCGATGAGCCACAGGCACCACCCGGGCTTAGGTGATTCTTTTGCCTAAGCCTCCTGAGTAGCTGGGACTACAGGTGCTTGCCACAATGCCCAGCTAATTTTTTGTTGAGTTTGGCTGGGGCTGGGTTCGAACCTGCCACCCTTGGTATGTGGGGCCGGCGCCCTACTCACTGAGCCACAGGTACCGCCCTGTTGGTAGGTATTCTTATAAAGATAAGCCTCTGTCATTGTGAAAACAGCCATTTCTGAGTTTTAAAAAGTGCTCAGGTTGCATCCCCAGTCAAAGTGGTGTAGGAGGCGGGAATAAGTGTCAGCTCATTGCTTCATTCTGCTGCTTTTCTGTTGTGACTTTTCTGAGTCAGCCTGTTTTGGGGTGTTTGTAATTGTGACTTAGTCACCATTTTTAAAAGCAAAGAGTCATTTAATCGATGGCAGAGAGTTTTGGGCATGTGGGAGGCATTATGTGAGACCACGTCACTGCACTCGGCCCTTCTGTGCCATGTTCTGCTAGACATGAAGCTGGGGCAGGAGTGAGAAGGTGTAGGACAAGACTGCAGTGGTTTATTTCCTTTAACACTTTTATTTATGGTTGCATCTGTGGCTCAAAGGGGTAAGGCACTGGCCCCATATATCGGAGGTGGCGGGTTCAAACCCAGCCCTGGCCAAAAAGAAACAAACAAAAACAAAAAACCAACACTTTTATTTATGTTAGAAATGATGAAATACTTAGAATATGAAATTGTAAACTTATTATGGGAGCAGATTTTGTGTGTTCTTTAACTTCAGTCCCTCCTAAAGTGTTGCTATTTAATATCCAAATGACACTTTTAGTAACCAAAAGCATGTTCCATGATGTGGAAACATAATTTTGCTGGGTTGCATAAGATATTATCTTTCAGCAAGAGATTATGATGGTTTGAGATTGAGCAAGTGTTTCTCTAATTCCTGTTAAGTTTAAACCATGTCCAGTGGTATCTGTTTTTATTACTGGTAAATATGTCAGCCTTTTCAGTAAGCTTTTTTTGTTTCACTGTTTTGTGGGAATGTTTTGAATGTGACTTGATGTACAGTGGATTGTGGATTGTGCTTTAATGTGGTAATGTAAGAATGAATTCAGATGTTTTTTTCAGGGCTTTGCTAAATCTGTGTTTTAAAACAAGGTGTATGGTGACACCAACTTTTGTTTTTTACTTAACTCTATGATTTCATTATTCTAAATAATGTACGTAATTCTGATGTACTTAAAAGCTAAAAAGCTATTCTTTATCTGAGAAAAATTTAAAAGCCAAACTGAAGAAATCATTGTGTTTGACTAGTTTCTTCCACTCACTTTCTATTTTTCCTTCTAAGAGAAAATGAGAACTGTGCCGTGCTTGCCAGTCTCACTCGGCTTTCTGTGTGTGCCCGTCGTCTGCATGGTTTCTGTGTCTGTCTCCGTCACACCGCGGGCTCCGAAGGCCAGATCCACGCACGGGGCCCTCCCTCAGCCCAGTGTTTGCTCCCAGCAAGAGCTCAATAAACAGTCTGAACAAACCTACTTACCTGTTAGAGTCTCATCTTTTGACTCCTCCCTACCTTGGGCCTTTTTTCCTCTTGATAATATATGGTTGGTGTAATTGCCAAAAACAGAAAAAATGAAAGTCCCCCAGTGATCAAAGTAATCCTCAAGAAGGGTGTGGGTGTGTCCTTCTGACTGTGTCCTGGATGCTGGCTAGCTAGCTATTTGGCGTTTTGTAAAAAAAATAGGAAATTCAGTCAGCTGACTTGGGGGCGAATGACTTGAGTCCCTCAGCATGCCCTTTCTCTGTGTATGACACTGGTACCCAACTGTGCTCACGGTAAAGTGGGGAGCAGGGTCTCACCCCGTCTCTGGCATGAGCCTGGGGTGCCATGCCCACCGAGTTAGCCCCCTCCGTGCTTACATGGCTCATTTAGTGCTTCAAAGATTGTCTTCAACGATTTCTGTGTTTTGCAAGGTATCTGTCTTGTTTTGTGCTTTTGAACTTTGAAAAATTCACTTCAATGAGTTGCTTAAAAATGCTGCTTTCCTTTTCCATTGTAGATTGTCTCCAGCTTTAAGACCACTACCTCCAGGGCTGTCTGCCAGCTGGTGAAGGAGTACATTGGCCACAGGGACGGTATCTGGGATGTCAGTGTCGCCAGGACACAGCCAGTGGTGCTGGGCACTGCATCAGCTGGTGAGTACACGCTGACCTCGCCAGCCTGCTGAAGCACAGTGCTGCTGACAGCTGACCCGGGACTGAGGATAGTCGTCTGTGTTCAAGGGATCCTGGAAGTAATGACAGGATAGAGGGGTCATTGTAGCCAACACGTTTGGCCTAGATATAGGAGCATAGACTGTGCTCTGATTTCCCGTGGTCCTGTGGGTGGTGTCCTGTCTCCGGTGGTCCTGTGGGTGGTGTCTTGTCCGCGTCCTCTCTCCTGTGGTCCTGTGGGTGGTGTCCTGTCTCCGTCCTGTCTCCGTTGGTCCTGTGGGTGGTGTCCTGTCTGTGTCCTCCTCCTGGGAGGATCACTTGAGCTCAGGAGTTCAAGACCAGTCTGACCAAGAGTGAGACCCTATCTCTACTAAAAACAGAAAAACTAGCTGGGTGTCGCGGCATGTGCCTGTAGTCCCAGCTACTGGAGAGGCTGAGACAGTAGGTTTGTTTGAGCCCAAGAGTCTGAGGTTGCTATGAACTATGATGCCACAGCACTCTACCCAGGGCAACAGAGTAAGACTCTGTCTCCAAAAAAAAAGGAAAGGCCCAGACGGGTACTTATTATCTCAAATAACTTGCAAGTAGGTTTGGATGGTGTTGGGATTTGCATATGGGAAGATCTGAAAAGTTTTGATATGTACACGAAATAATGAGGCTGCCATGTAAACCACTATGGAACTGTGAAGCCTGCCACAGTCAGAGCCAAGTTCGTGGTGCAGATGCATCAGGACTTACCCAATCCTGGATGTGTCTTTTTGAGGAGTTGAACTTTATGGAGTAACAGTCAAAGTTGCAGGAGGTATTAGTAGAGCATTAGTCTTATTCTTTAATCAAAACATGAATAAAATTGGTGATGGCCACATTGGCCATCTCTCTCTTGCCCTGCAGACCACACGGCCTTACTGTGGAGCATTGAAACCGGGAGGTGCCTTGTGAAGTACGCGGGCCACGCGGGCTCAGGTGAGCACTACCCGGGCAGCCACCCTCTGGCTGTTTCCCACTTGATTTGTGTTTAGAAATTTGCATCAGGCCAGCTACTTTACTTGTTTGGAAGCTTATTCACTATTCCGATAGTCAGGGGACGGTTTCAGGGGACAGTGTAGTGCAGCCAGGCACTAGGATAACCTGTGTGTCTGTAGCTCATACAGCTTGAGGAAGTAGAAGGGCTGAACCCCTTTGGCAGCGTGCACACAGCCTGCGTTTTCATCCATACTGGACATCAGCACATGTAGGAAATTTTGTTACTGAAACGTATGGATTCTTTTCTTTTTCTTTAATGCCCTGGATGTACATTATTCATCACAAACTATGTATCTGTTTTAGACATTGAGTTTTGATGTAGTAAATTTGGGTGCATTCAGGTTAAATAAAAGACACTCTGAAAATGCACTTCTGTGCTGTGTTTAATGCTTGTCCAGTAGCTGGTCTCTGCCTTTCTGGATAGACCCGTGTACATATCAGTGCCTGCCCAAATGCCCTGCCTGGGGACCCTCACCCCCTCACACACCTGCCTCTTCAGGGTTCACCTTGTTGGAAGACTCAGGTGGCATCGCCTGCCGTGTGTTCAGGGATGCACATGTAGGTGGATGCGTCCCTCTGGGTGCAGCTTGCCCATCCTGGGGTCCTAGCCATGGCCAGGGGGGCGCTGCAGACCATCTTGCTCCATTTCTCAGGCTTTCTCTCCTCCAGTCATTCTCTGTGCCGTTGTTCCTCACAGCATGTAAGTAGCTCCCCTTGCCCTCTCTGTGTCTCTGCCTCCCCTGCCTGCCCTGCCCCTCTCACCCACAGCTGTTGGGTGCTCCTGCCTAACCCTCATCCCAAGTAGTGATGTGATGTGTATGGAAGCGGATACTTGCCGTTAGTAACTACGATCGTCTCAGTGTTTGTTGCACTTGCCCAAGAGTTGAACAATCATTTCATCCTCAGTTTTGTTTTCTCTTAAGTCAATAGTTGTCTTATGAGGGTCTAACAGTTTAGTTCTAGAGCTCATCCTAGAAAAGTGCTCCATCCCGCATTTCAGAGTGTCACTGTGGTCACCTTCAAAGTGCTCCCCTTTGGGAAGCTGTGCACTGAGGCTGGTCCACCTTTCAGAGCAGTTTTGGAACTCTTTTTGGAGTGACTATCAAAGCTGTTGTATAGCACACAGAAACACACAACAACAATCACAAACAGCACCATGTCCACGAACATAGCTGTGAGACACTGATATGCCAGGTTCGGAGCCCTCGCTGAGTTGTCTGCATAGCCCTGCCAATGCAAGCACATGCAGCAAGTTCAGGAACTTAATGTCGGACCTCGCATGTGATGATGGCTCTGATGGTCATTCCAGAAAGAGTTCCTAAATTGCTTTGAAGAGTGAACTAGGCACTGCTGTGGGTGCACAGCTTCTCAGGGTGACCACAGTGGTGGTCAGCGGTGGGGCACAGCTCTTCTCTCTTCTCTAGGATGAGTTCATGAACGTAATTACTTGTCAGGCCTGTCCTTTTTTTCCCCTAGTCTCCTGCCAGGTGTGTAGTGTGTAAGCTCAGACTTGAAGGTCTCTTGTCCCTCATGCCGTTCCTGTTCTCTCTCTGGGGGTCCCACCCTCGGCTTCTGGTGTCCAAGTCCTCAGAGCAGGTGGCCTGTGGTCCTGCAGCCGGGTCCTCCTGTCACAGCCTCTGTGGACCCTCATCGCTTGTCACAGAAGCTGTCTTTCAAGACCTTCCCTATAAAGGGCACATGGCAGGTGACATATTTCAAGTCTTAAGTGTTTGAAAAATAGACAATCGTACGGCGGTGCCTGTGGCTCAGTCGGTAAGGTGCTGGCCCCATATACCGAGGATGGCGGGTTCAAACCTGGCCCCGGCCAAACTGCAACAAAAAAAATAGCTGGGCGTTGTGGCAGTGCCTGTAGTCCCAGCTGCTTGGGAGGCTAAGGCCAGAGAATCGCCTAAGCCCAGGAGTTGGAGGTTGCTGTGAGCAGTGTGATGCCACGGCACTCTACCGAGGGCCATAAAGTGAAATTCTGTCTACAAAAAAAAAAAAAAAAAAATAGACAATTGTTACGCTTGATAATTTGGCAAGTATATTCCTCTACAGAGGAAGTAATTTTCTTTCCGAAAATTGGAGGGCATTATTATATTAATCTATTTGTACAGCTTGTAAGATGTTAAGTCTAATGCTGCTTTGATTGTAGGTGATCTGATCTTTCTGTCTAAAAGCTTCTAGGACTTTGATTTTTTGGCTTGTGGACTTGTTTTTTGTTTAATTGTGGTAGACGTTCACTGAGACTTTTTAGTCTGTAAATAAATGTTCTGAGAAATACTGAGAAATATGTATTTTGGAATTCATATTAATAGGATGTTGGACTTCCTAGATTATTCTAATTTAGTATTTTTTCTTTTACTTTGTACATTAATTTTTCTTTATTTCTAGGAGATTTCTCCAAGCTTTATCCTTTAGCTCTTCCATTAAAAAAAATTATGGTGTGATGATTTAAATTTCTTATGATTCTTTCTTGTTCTGTAAAGGTTGCTTTTTATCATAATGTCCTACAAAGTCTTTTCCTCTTCAGTTAGTCGCTCAGGAGAGTGGGCCCTTTCCTGGGGTGAGGAGGGGACGGGAGGCGGGAGGGTCACTGGACTCAGCTGCTGTTTGTGCTGACTGGGACTGTTCCCTTTCAGTCCTGTGGTCCTGTCCTGGCACTTGCAGACTTCGTGCTGCTTTTTACTCTGTGAATTTTTCATTATAGTATGACACAAACTGAAAAGTGCCCAAGTCTCAAGTGTGCAGTGAGTAGGCACAGTGGTGATGTCTGTCCACCCCCCACTCCCCAGGCTGGGGTGTTGGTGTGAGGGTCACTGTGCTGTGTTGCTGCCTTGGGGACAGCACCACAGTGTAGGCATGCTTTGGGGAGCCAGACCTCCAAAATAAAGTGAATTTCACCATAAAGTGAGTCGTAGAGATTTTCTGGTTCCCTAGTGAGTATAAAAGTGGCCTTAATGCTGCAGCTGTGATCCATTCAGCATGCAGTGACACTGACCCCTAAGCAGGAGAGAATCTGCACATAACTTTTGGCTCTCTAAAAACTTGACTGCTAATAGCCTGCTGTTGACTGGAAGCTTAAGATAAAAACCGATAACATAAACAACCAGTTAATGCATACTTTGTTTTTTTTTTTTGAGACAGAGTCTCAAGCTGTTGCACTGGGTAGAGTGCTGTGGCCTCATAGCTCAAAGCAACCTCCAAATCTTGAGCTCAAGCAATCCTCTTGCCTCAGTTTTTCTATTTTTAGTAGAGAAGGGGTCTTGCTTTTGCTCAGGCTGGTCTTGAACTCAAGACCTCAATCTGTCCACCCACCTCAGCCTCCCAGAGTGCTAGGATTACAGGCATGAGCCACAGCACCCGGCCTTAATTAACACATACTTTGTTATGCATATCGTATACTGGTGTTCTTACAGTAAGCTAGAGAAAATAAAATGTTAAGAAAATCATAAGGCTGGGGACATGTATTTACTGCTCATTGAGTGGAAGTGGAGTGTTGTGAATGTCCCACCCTGGTCTTTTTCACATTTCACATTGAGCAGGCTGAGGAGGAGGAGGAAGAGGTGGGGTTGGGTCTGCCCTCTCCGGGGCAGCAGAAACGCTGCGTGTAAGTGGCCATGCAGTTCAGATGTGTGTTGTTCAGGAGTCAGTTGTGAATACTTTAACTTAAAAATACCTTATTGCTAAGCAATGCTAACAGTCTCCGAGCCTTCAGCAAGTCAATTGTTTTGCTGAGGGAGAGTCCTGCCTTGGTGGTGGTGCTCCCCAGTCAGGGTGGTGGGTGCTGTGCAGTTTTTAAAATAAGACGACAGTGAACTTGGCCCACATTATATACTCTTCCTTCCCGGAAAGCTTTCTCTGCAGCATGAGGTGCTGTTTGACAGCATTTTACCCTCAGTAGAACTTCTTTCAAAATTGAAGTCCTCCTTTCAGATGGTGCCGCTGCCTTATCAGCTAAGCTTGTAGATTATTCTAAATATTTTGTTGTCATTCAGTGTTCAGATCACCTTTATCAGGATTAGACTTGTGCATAAGAAGCAACTCCTCATCTGCTCAGCATCACCACGAGGTTGCAGTAGCTCAGTCCCATCTTCAGAATAATTCTAGTTCTCTTGTGTCTCCACCACATCTGCAGTGACTTCTCCACTGAAATCTTTTTTTTTTTTTGGACACAGAGTCTCACTCAGTCACTTTGGGTTGAGTGCCATGGCGTCATAGTCACAGCAACCTCAAACTCTTGGGTTCAAGTGATTCTCTTGCCTCAGCCTCCCGAGTAGCTGGGACTACCGGTGTCTGCCACAACGCCTGGCTATTTTTAGGGGTGGCATCTCACTCTGGCTCAGGCTGGTCTCGAACTTGTGAGCTCAGGCAATCCACCTGCCTCGGCCTCCCAGAGTGCTAGGATTACAGGCGGGAGCCACTGTGCTTAATCCTCCACTGAAATCTTCTGAATAACTTCTCCAGACTTCCACTAATGATATTTTGACTTTCTCCCATGAATCACAAATGTTCTCAGTGGCACCTAGAATGGGGAATCCTTTCTGGAAGGGTTTTAGTTGACTTTGCCACCAGAGGACTCACTGTCTATGGCAGCTCTAGCCTTACAAAATTTATTTTCTAAATAAGACAGGAAAGTTGAAATGGGCTCAGTGTGGTGGCTCACACCTGTTATCCTGGTACATTGGGAGGCCGAGGCAGGGGGATCATTTGAGGCCCCAAGTTCAAAACCAGCCTGAGCAACAAAACCAGACCCTGTGTCCATAAAAAATACCTACAAAAAATATTAGCTGGGGCTGGGCACGGTGGCTCACGCCTGTAATCCCAGCGCTCTGGGAGGCCAACGCAGGCAGATTGCTTGAGTTCATGGGTTTGAGACCAGCCTGAGCAAGAGCAAGACCGCCATCTCTTAAAATAGCTGGGCATTGTGGTGGGTGCCTCTAGTCTCAGCTACTCGGGAGGCTGAGGCAAGAAGATTGAGCCCAAGAGTTTGCGATTTCTGTGAGCTGTGATGCCACAGCATTCTACCCAGGGTGACATAGTGAGATTCTATCTCCAAAAAAAAAAAAAAAAAAATAGCCGGGCATTGTGGTGGGTGCTTGGTCTCAGCTACTCGGGAGGCTGAGGCAAGAGGATCACTTGAACCCAAGTTTGAGGTTGCTGTGAGCTATGATGCCATGGCACTCTACCAAGGGTGACATAGTGAGACTCTGTCTCAAAAAAAAAAAAAAAAATTAGCTGGTGTGGTATTGCTCACTTTTAGTCTCAGTTACTTGGGAAGCCAAGGCAGGAGGATTGCTTGAGCTCAGGGTTTTGAGGCTGCAATGAGCTGTGATCTCACCACTGCACTCCTGATGGGTGACAGACCCATCTCCGTTGAGTCTCTGAAGCCAGGCACTGACTTCTCTCTACCTATGAAAGTCCCAGATGGCATCTTCTTCCAGTAGGAGGCCGCTTGGTCTGCGTGGAAACTCTGATGCTCAGTGCAGCCGCCTTCCTTAGTGGTCTCAGCTGGACCTTCTGGGTGACCTGCTGTGGCTTCTCCATCAGCAGCTGTGCCCACTTTACAGAGACAGCTTCTTTCCCTCAACCTCACGACCTACCCCTGCAGCATCCTCAGAACGAAGGAGAGTCAGGGCCTTGCTGTGGGTCCAGCTTTGGTTAAGGGAATGTTGTGGCTGGTTTGATCTGTCCAGACCCCTCAGACTCCCTCCATGTTGGCAGTGGGGCTGTGGGGCCCTCTCCCCATCCGTGTGCTTGTTGGAGCGGCTCTGTGAACCTCTCCTTTGCGTTTTTGGCTTAGCTGTTTGCCGTGAGAGGCCCAACTCTCAGCCTGTCTGTGCTTCTGTGTCTTCCTCCCTGAGCTCGGTCATTCCCAGCCTTTGGCTGATAGCAGACGCTCGAGGCTCTCGCCAGCATCCCCTGTACTGCTGCTCTGGCCACAGGGGTGCTGCCTCCCCATTTCTACAGCGTGTACTCATGCGCTGCGCCTGGTGGCCCCTTTCTGGCCTCTTCTGTTGACCTCCTAGCACTCTCATGCCCCATTCCCCATGTGTCACACCCAGGCGGGGCTCCAGTCCCCAGCCCCAGTGTAGATGCAGTGTCATTGTGGGAGGTCCAGGGTCAGTGAGCGTGACTCTTGGCAGCACTGACGGTGAGCTGTCACCGTGCTGCCTGGGCAGGAGGGTGCCAGTGCCGACAGGCTGGCGGGGGCCTCTTCTCCTTGTGCCTCCAGCAGACTTGAGATAGCAGGGTCGGCTGTGTCCACAGGTGCTTTACGGAAGGTTTAGTAAGACACAGTGAAGTGAAAATAAACCACTGATCTTACCAGGATTTCTCACCGAAATTGGAAACATTCATGCTATTAGTAGTTGCAGTTATAGTTTATTTTTAACATTATTTATTGCTTAACTTTATTACTTAAGAGGTGTACATAGTTTCTACCGCAGTTACCTGTGTTTTAATGTTGATGGTAAAAAGACCATGTTTTCACTTAGTTTCTTAAAAAAAAATAATTCCAGTGGTGAGGTAAATAATAATTTCTTTACCTCATGTTCTGGTCAGGGCCATGCCCTTTCCCCTAGAAGGTGTGACAGTGAGACTGTCCCCACTGTGATATGGGCACAGCTCTTGTGTCAGGCTGACCAGCCTGCTGAGACCCCTTCTCCTCAAGAAACCCTAGTAGGCAGGTGGGCTCAGGAGTGGGCTGGGACCTGGATGGCTCTGTTGAGCTGGGCTCCAGTCTGGATGTGCTGGCTGTGGCGCCCGTGGTCACAATGGCCACACACTCAGCTTTCCTGTCTGCATCCAGGGCCGGAAGGAGGGAGGCCCCTCTCTTGCTCAAGCTCCTTTATCAAGAGAGTGCCAGCATCCCTGGAAGGTATATCTGGACAAGGACAAGGTCTGCCCCCTTCCAGCCATACCCTGAGGCTGTGGAGGGCTGTGTCCCTGCGTTCCTGGGCCTCCACTTGTCACAGAACAGACCAGGAAGGTGGGCGGTGGGGTCAGGGCCAGGCAGGACTTATCCTGATTGATAGTTAGCTCTAACGACTTCCCCGTCTGTGGAGAGAAAGAGATTCTTACTATCCTTTCTATGTGTCCTGAAATTCTGCAGTTTGTGGTCTGTGCCTTTGCTATTTTGTTCTAACATATTTACTCATCACTTAATTGAATGAGAGATTAATATCAAACTATTATTATTTTAATTATTAATTTTAAAATATATACTGTAGCTAATGAATATTGATAACCTGTTTTTAATCATATTTTTATTTTGCAGTAAATTCTATAAAGTTTCATCCCTCAGAGCAGTTGGCTCTCACTGGTATGTTGATTTTTTTTCCTTTACTGAACAGATCTATTGATACTCTTAGAAAAAAATATGTATTCCTTTGTTGCCAATAGCATCAGAATCATCTTTGGCTTTTACAAAATGTGGACAGTCTATAGTAGGCAGTTTATGCATCAGATGAGAAATGAGTTAAAAACTGCTTTGAGTGGTACCTTTAAAGCCAACAGTGAGTAACCAATTAGGTTAACTTGAACTCGTTGTGACTTTAAAATCCGTTCACGACCCTCAGTCTTTCTGTTGAGCACTTCTTTGCTGCCTGTGTGGTTCCTGGTAGGCGGTGACACGGCTCCTTGGTACTGCTGGCCTGTGGTACTGCTGGGTGTCCTAATTCTCTTTGCCTCTGAAATAAAGAAGTGAGAAAAGGAATCCCCAGACACAGCATTTTGCCAGAGTCAGCATTTTTATTCCTTCCTAGATAACTTACCTAAGCTTCGATAGCTTGGGTTTGTCATAATTTCACATAGTAGTTTTAAAAACATACCTTCATTGATCACTTTTGGGCAGAAGCTTTATTGAAGTGAGGATTTTCCTATGAAGTTCTCAGACACTTATAAACCCTGTGATATTTTGTGTTCGCTGGTGATAATCTTGGAGGGTGTGTCAGTTGCCATTGGACCAGGGTCAGCTCTGCTTCCTGCATAGGCAGTGGACAGGCTTCTTTTGGTGGCACATGTCCTGCAGTTGTCACAGCTGCTCTGGCAGCATGGCTGTGCTGTGTGTGTGGCAGCTTTATTGATATAGCTGGAGCCTGCCTGGATCTGGTCCCTTGAGCCTACTCACCTCCACTGCCCTATTCTGCCCCCTGGGTCAGACTGCGCTGACCTGGGGGCAGAACAGGGCAGTGGAGGTGAGTAGGCTCAAGGTGGGTGTGGCTGAGTGCAGCTTGGTGGGGGCATTCACATGTGAGGAGATTGGGGGAAGGTGGGTGGGAGGGGTCACCTGAGCAGGCCTGGACCAAGTGCTGACTTACATGCCACTCAGCGTCTGAGGAGCCCAAAGCAGGTGGCCATTGTGGGAACGATGAGGGAGATGACGGAGCTGGTGCAGCTGAGGGGATGGTGAGGTCAGGCTGGATGGACATGGTGCTGCTCCTGCAGGGCCTCTGCAGCGGGAAGGACAGGTGGACTTGGGCTGTTCCCATGAGGGAGAGGCCTGCCCCAGCTTGGGTGTGTCCTTGTAAACCTGGGCCAGTTCAGAGAGAGGAAGGGGGCTGCACCGCAGGGCGTACTGACAGGTGCCGGCAAATCGTAGGGTCCCCTCAGTGTTTTGGGGATGAATATGAGAATTACTCACTTTTCTGAGCCATCCCAGGTCCCATTTTAGTTGCTAGTTGTGGTGTCAGAGGGTTCACATGGAGAGTAAAATCTATTTGTCAGTTTTCTCTGAACTCAACAACTTTCTACCCTGTAATCACATCTTAGTTTTGTGCGTTTATGCTCTTCTCACTGGCGCTGTGTGGTTTCAGAGATGACCGTGTGAATAAAGTGCTTCATTTGACCCCGTCATCCCTGGGTCACAGGAGCCTGAACCCCACGGTCACCTGTGCATGGCTCTGTGTTGGTAACCCTCCCGGTTTCTCTCTTCAGCTTCTGGAGATCAGACCGCCCATGTCTGGAGATACGTGGTGCAGCTGCCGACTCCCCAGCCTGTAGCCGACACTAGCGTAAGCACCCTTCCTCCTGGAACCCAGCCTGTGCTGTGCAGGAGGGCTCTGTCTGCAAGTCTTATGTCTATAATGTCTGTTATGGTGGAATGTTGTGCCCCCCACAAGCTCATGTTTTGAAGTCCTAACCCCAGTGTGGGGTGGCTGTGTTTGGAGATTGGACCTCTGGAGAAGTAGTTAAGACTGCGTGAAGATGTAAGGGGGCCCCCTGTCTGCTGAGATGAGGGTCTTTGTAAGAAGAGATCCAGAGGGCTGGCCCATGGTCCCGCTCTCTCTCCACCCACCTCTCTCTCCCTCCCTTTACCCTCCCTCCTTCCCTTTTCCCATCGTCTTCTCTTTCCCCTCCTCCTCCTCCCTCCTCCTACCCCTTTCCCCTCCTTCCCCCCCTTTTGCCTTCTTCCCTTTCCCCTCCATCTCCCTCCCTCTCTATACTCCCCCATTCCCCCTCTTTCTCCCTTCCTTTCTCCCTCCCTCTCTCCCTCCCCGTACTCTCCGCTGAGCACCAGTAGGATGACAGTACGTACAGGCCAGGAGAGGGGCCTCCCCAGAAACCCCAGTGGTTGGCACCTTCATTGTGGACCTCAAGGCTCCAGAACTGTGAGAAATTAATTTCTGTTGTTAAAGCTGCTGGGTCTGTGGTATTTTGTTATGGCATATAACCTGACTGAGACGTTAACAAAAAAAGCACCTTTATTTATGTGTATATAGCTTCCTTTCCACAAATATTAAACATTTAATATTCATTCTTTTAAATTTATGCTTAGATACTATTTCTTAATGTATGTGTTTAATATTAGACACTTTGTATATCTTTTGCAGACCTTTATTACCACTTAATGGCTTGCGTGACACCCTTTCTTTGTTGGTAAAATTTTAAGTTAGATAGCAAAAGATGTTACATATTGAGAAGAATGAATTGATACAGTCACACCAGGTTTGTTATCTCCCAGGGGCTTCAGGGATTCTTGTAGTCTCTGGGTTTCTGCGGCAGGGCCTCCCTGACGCTGAGCCTACCGTGTGTGGCCTGAGCAGGTGCATGGGCCAGGTAGGGGCACGAGTGTCCTGTAGTCAGGCTTGTATTTAGGGAGTTTGGATGTGCTGGGCTGTGATTGTTGTGAGAATGATAGTAATCTAGTTTTCATATTTCCATCTGTGAATAGTACTGTACTTTTTTGCTTTATAAACATTCTAAACATTATTCTATTTGGAGATAGGTTAAGCAGTTAATACATTCCAGCAATAAATAAGAATGCATTTTCTTTAGTTGAGAAGTGTTAACAGTTTACTTTTAATTGAGTGTATTATGTGTTTTATCTTAGCACGTTTTCCTGCTATGGAGTTGCCAAAGTGTTCATTATGTCGCACACTTAAAATGTGTCTTATTTAGGAAACAAGTGAGATATGATTGGTGAGGCCCCTGCATCCAGCGTATTTAGAGAGGGGGTCACCATGGTGCAGGTGGATTCCAAATACACTAAGGAAGGCGCTGGTTTGTCAGAGGGAAGACTTCCATTCAGCATTTACATTAGAAACACCGAATAGTTCACTTAGAAAGTTCAGTTAGCCTTTACTTTCTTCTTTGTTACTTTGTTTGCATGGGGACTTCTCATGCTCCTAAATTGCTGTCTCAAGGCTTGGGGTTAAAGTTGGGGCCAGGGACTCTGAACTGATGACGAGCCTGCATCTCTCACCATTACCTGAACCCTCTTGGGGCGATGAGAGTAGGTAACATGGTGTGTCCCTCGGGGTCTCAGGCCAGTCCTAGCACACCCTGCAGATGGCACTCGTGTAATGCGGCGTAGTCCTTCCCCAGCTACCGTTGGCTGAAAATGGTGTTTCTTGCATGGAAAGTAACTTGCCTCCTTAAGTTTTTGCTGGCCAGTCTTGACTCAGATTCACTTAGTAGTTCTAGTTCATCTTAGCTTTTAAAATAGACTCTAACCTGTTAAAATCTGTGTTCATTTTGAATCAGTGCATCTTTCAGACAATTCATTTTTCAAAAATCTGCATCAGTAGGTTTTATTTGGCATTCACAGTGTTGATAAGGAAATGTCTGGGTGGTGCAGTCAGAGAGATGGAGATGACCCAGCCAGGTGACATTGGGTCATCAGTGTGGCCTAGTAGTGAGAATTGAGAGGCGTTCCCTCTGGCTTCTGGTGGCTTTGTCCTGCCTGTGCTTGGACTGGTCAGTGATGGCTGGCTGTGCACCACACTCAGGAAGGCCCTCCGCAGGCTGAGCTGGTGCTCCTGGACATTGTGCTGGCGCACTGCAGGCTATAGGGAGGACCTGAAGGAGTGGGCTGACCTCTGACACAGTGGGAGTCCTCAGATTTTATCTGCTGTGCTTTGCCAACTAAGGTTAGAAGCGCCTTTGATTATTCTTGAAAATAGGACTTAGTACATTTATGCTTTAAAAATGTCTTTTACTTCTTTGTGTAGTTTGTAAGAATTACTTGTATGAGGTTCTGACTTTGTTTCGCCTTTTCAGACATGTGTCCTGATGACAAGGGACCCCAGAGCTCCCTCCCAGCCCCTGCTGTGTGTGCCCCATACATGTGCACACACACGTGCACCCGCATTCCCCTCAGATTCTCTCAGGCCTCACTGGAGCACATGCTCTTGCTCCCAGACTCCGTGGGTGTCCCTGGCAGAGGAAGCAGCCTGCTGTGTCCCTGGTCTGTGTCCTTTGGTGAGGGCTACTCAGCGAGTGGCTGTGGGTTCCTGCTCTAGGTCAAGTGCAGCCTGACAAGCCCCAGAGTCTGTGATCCTTCCGGCATGGCTGCCTCCTCCTGCCTTCCAGCTCCTTGGGGCCTGAGGCCTCTTCCCTTAATCCCTATGACACCCACGAGGCCTCCCGGAGCACCACGTTGGCTGCCCCTAGGGTCAGATCTCTTAGGCAAAGTGGGGGGAGGTAGGGCAGATGGGGCACAGTGTGTCAGAGGTCACATGCCACATCTTTTGTCCCAGTTCACACACCTGGGTACACACGTCTGGACTATGCTCTTCCTCCCACCTGGGAAATGGTGCAGGCAGTGACAAGGGCCCTCCCAGCCTGGGAGCCAGGGTCCCCTGAGTGACCCCATAGGCAGTGCAGGGACATTGGCTGGGCTCAAGCACAGAGCTGCAGTGGTCCCACCAGGGACTTGGCTGGACGTGGAGACCCTCTCTGTCTGGGTGTGGTAGGCGAGGGGGTTGCACCAGGGACTTGGGTGGACACGGAGGCCCCTGCCTTGTGTGTCCGTGTGGTGTGTGTTCAACAGTTGAGTGTCTGTGTGTGTGTTCTCACAGTCGAGGGTCCCTGTGTGAGTGTTCCCACAGTCCAGTGTCCATGTGTGCTCCCACAGTCGAGTGTCCTTGTGAGTGTGTTCCCACAGTCGAGTGTCTATGTGTGTGTGTTCCCACAGTTGAGTGTCCGTGTGTGTGTGCTCTCAATCGAGTGTCTCTGTGTGTGCGTTCCCACAGTCGAGTGTCCGTGTGTGTTTGTTCTCACAGTCGAGTGTCCGTATGTGTGTGTTCCCACAGTCGAGTGTCCGTGTGTGTTCCCACAGTCGAGTGTCCGTGTGTGTGTGCTCTCAATCGAGTGTCTCTCTGTGTGTTTTCCCACAGTCGAATGTCTGTGTGTGCTCTCACAGTCGAGTGTCTCTGTGTGAGTGTTCCCACAGTTGAGTGTCCGTGTGTGTGTGTTCCCACAGTCGAGTGTCCTTGTGTGTATTCCCACAGTCGAGTGTCCGTGTGTGTGTGCTCTCAATCGAGTGTCTCTCTGTGTGTGTTCTCACAGTCGAGTGTCTGTGTGTGTGCTCTCACAGTCGAGTGTCCGTGTGTGTGTGTTCTCACAGTTGAGTGTCCGTGTGTGTGTGTTCCCACAGTCGAGTGTCTCTGTGTGTGTGTTCCCACAGTCGAGTGTCTCTGTGTGTGTGTTCCCACAGTCGAGTGTCCGTGTGTGTGTTCCCACAGTCGAGTGTGTGTGTGTGTTCCCACAGTCGAGTGTCCGTGTGTGTTCCCACAGTCGAGTGTCTCTGTGTGTGTGTTCCCACAGTTGAGTGTCTGTGTGTGTGTTCCCACAGTCGAGTGTCCGTATGTGTGTGTTCCCATAGTCGAGTGTCTCTGTGTGTGTTCCCACAGTCGAGTGTCCGTGTGTGTGTTCCCACAGTCGAGTGTCTGTGTGTGTTCCCACAGTCGAGTGTCTGTGTGTGTGTTCCCACAGTCGAGTGCCCGTGTGTGTGTGTGTTCCCACAGTCGAGTGCCCGTGTGTGTGTCTTCCCACAGTCGAGTGCCCGTGTGTGTGTGTATTCCCACAGTCGAGTGTCCGTGTGTGTGTGTTCCCACAGTTGAGTGTCTGTGTGTGTGCTCTCACAGTTGAGTGTCTCTGTGTGTGCTCCCATAGTTGTGTGTTTCCTTGTGTGCGTGTTCCCACAGTGGTGTATGTCCCTGTGATGTGTGTCCCCACAGTTGTGTATGACTGTATGATGTGTGTTCCTGCAGTCGTGTGTACCTGTGTGCCTCACCCCTGTGCTGGTGTGTGCTCTGTGTGATCTCTCTTGCTGAGCGCGGGTTTGGGGGGGCAGGCCCCTGCCAGGTGTGCCAAGCCCTGCACGCCCTGCGTTGGGTGCCGTCTGTTCCCTCTGGTGTGTCACCAGCACCTGCAAGTGCTGGGCAGATACATGTTGAGTCAATGTGCATATTTTTTTTTTTTGGTGATAGTCTCACTATGTCGTCCTGGGTAGAATGCCATGGCATCACAGCTCACAGCCAACTCAAAGTCTTGGGCTCAAGTGATTCTCTTGCCTCAGCCTCCTGAGTAGCTGGGACAAGTGCCTGCCACAACGCCCAGCTATTTTTAGAGAAGACGTCTCTGACTCGGGCCGGTCTCGAACTTGTGAGCTCAGGCTATCCACCTGCTTGGCTTCCCAGAGTGCCCGGATTTACAGGCTGAGCCACTGTGCCCAGCCTGTGTGTAGCTTTTCTTATAGAGCTAAAGTCTGTGCTGGCCATTAGGTTTTTATTTTGTCATGGCCTTTGACAAAAGACTTCATTGATATTGTAGGAAAATAAACTCTCTATTGCTTTAGTTATTATATTATAAATCTCTAAGTCTATTTTAAACAGGCTCTTTAGAACCAAAATGCCTCTTTGTTATGATAACCACTTATTCGCTACCAGTTATATTTTAGTTTTGTGTTGCATCTGTACTCAGTGTCCTCCTGGTGTTGACTGTAGTGATAAGCACATCCTAGAAAGGAAAGTGCGGACACCCTGATTTTGTAGCTGCGTCAGAAAATACTCAAGATTCCCCAGGGAATTTCCTTCTTTTCTGCTCTTACCTTTAGCAGCAAATCTCTGGAGAAGATGAAGTAGAATGTTCTGATAAAGATGAGCCTGACCTTGATGGAGACACATCCAGTGACTGCCCCACCGTCCGGGTCCCACTGACATCTCTCAAGAGCCACCAGGGCGTGGTCATCGCCGCCGACTGGCTGGTGGGGGGCAAGCAGGCTGTAACAGCCTCCTGGGACAGGACGGCAAACCTGTATGACCTGGAGACATCGGAGCTGGTGCACTCCCTGACAGGTGCTCTGCGCCGCAGTTGCACACTCGTCTGCGTCTATGTGTCTGAGCTGGAGAGTCACTTTGGAGCTAGGACTGTGTTCAGTGCTCATGACTCTTCTGTAATTTTCAGAGATTGTTTCTGATAGAACTTTTGGAGGCTGAATTTATTTTATCTTCAGGAGATTTCATTGTGGCATGTAGTATTTTTCTTTCTTTCTTTTTTTTGAGACAGAGTCTCACTATGTTGCCCTGGGTAGAGTGCTGTGGCATCTCAGCTCACAGCAACCTCAAACTCTTAGACTCAAGCGATTCTCTTGCCTCAGCCTCCCAACTAGCTGGGACTACAGGCACCTGCCACAACGCCTGGCTATTTTTTTTTTTTGTTTGTTTAGCAGGCACGGGCTGGATTTGAATCCACCAGTCCCGATGCATGTGGTCAGCGCCCTAACCACGGAGCTACAGGTGACCAGCCAGTATTAGTTTTCTGTTGCTCTACAACAAATTTCCTGGAACTTCTTGGGTCAGGGTCCTGGATCTGTGGCAGCTGCTCCTCTGTCAGGGCCTCAAGGCGAGACTGTTGCCTGACGGGACCTCAGTGAAGCTGGGGTCCTCCACCATGCTTTCTGGTTGTTGGAGAATCTGTTTCCTGCAGTTGTCAGCTGGGGCCTCCTCTGAGCATCTTGAGGCTGCCCTTGGTCCCCGGTGGCCCCTCAGAGGGATGCCTTTCACCACCTGTCTGTTGGCCAGAGTGCACCTCTGCGGGGGACCAGGGCCCATTACAGGCCACCTAGTCAGACCAGGCCTCCAGGAAAGCCTTTCTTGTGATTAACTCAAAGTCCACTGATTGGGGACCTTAATTATGTTTACAAGATCCTTTTTACCTTATAATGTACCTTAATCACCAGAGAGCTGTCTCAGCATATCCAAAGGTTACACAGTTCGCAGGCCTGAGATGGGGGTGGCTCAGGGGCTGGGGCCAACTTGGGATTCTTCCCCCCACAGTTGTTTTGCACGTTTGTCAATGATTGCATTTCCTTGTTGAGGAAACACTGTTTTACTGAGGGTGCATGGTCCTGTAAGTTATTCTGGAAGTGAAGAATTAAGATTTCAGTTGTTCATGCACTCAGCCTGTTAACTTGCCTGAGCTTTTAACTGGTAGGATAGAAGATGGGTTAAACACACACCTTTGCTCCCTGCTCCTTTGGAGTGGATAACTGAGAGGGAAGCTTGTCAGGGGAAGGCCCTTGTGACTCTGCATGCCAAGTGATTGCACTGTCCCCAGGGGTCAGTGGTGTAACCTCATGGGTTCTGGTGTTCCTGAGGTGTTGCCCTACCTATGTGTGTGAGTGGTGACCTTGCATTTTGTGGCCTTTGGTTGCAGGGCACGACCAGGAGCTGACGCACTGCTGCACACACCCCACCCAGCGGCTGGTGGTGACCTCCTCTCGAGACACGACTTTCCGCCTCTGGGATTTCAGGGACCCCTCCATCCACTCTGTGAACGTTTTCCAGGGACACACAGAGTGAGTTTTGGCCATTTAGACCTGTGTCCTTACATGTTCATGAAAAAAATTATGTGGATTGGCATAAAGTTTAATTCTAAACTTGCTTTCAAATATTTCCAAACCTACTGTCTTTTAAATGGCTGTTATTTTTCTAAACACTCCCTTTTTGCTATTTCAGAGGATCCAGGAGGTGAAGAGAAGGCACTGATGTTGGGTAGGGATGTAATGGGTGGTGGGGAGAGTGGCTTTGGGGGCACAGGGACAGTCTAGGGCCACCATCAGCAAGCCATAGCTCACCAGCCTCACCCATGCGACCCTGTCTCAGGTGCCTTTCAGCTGCTGCCTCTTTCTCCATTTTCTTTCTGTTGATATCCTACATACCCGTCCAGATTATGATTTATTAAAGACCTAATGTTTTTCAGTGTTTCATTAACGTGGGGTTAGGCGGTCTTTTGTGGAATGTTTTCCCCTTTAATTCAGCAGAATATTCACTGAGACTTAGCCTGGCCAACTCATCCTGAGACTGCAGGCCCCAGAGTAGCTGGCGGGGGTCTTCACTGACTCTCCAAGCCCTCAGGCCTCGGGTGGCCTGTGCCTTTCAGAGGGGCCCACCACACAGGACCTCGCAGTGCTGTGTGAGTGCAGAGTACCTGTGGGCTGGGGGGCTTTGCCCGTCTGCCCTTCCCCTCCCCATTTCCTGCATGGTCCTGTCCCTCTGGGTGCTCTGCAGTGGTGCCCCCAGGAGACATTGATTGTTACACCTGGGAGGGGCCTGCTCTGGTGATGGTGGCAGAGGTCAGGAGGCTGCTACTTCCTGCAGTGTCTGGGGTAGATGTCCCACTTAGGGCAGATCCTGCTGAATGTCAGATCTGGGCTGGGAGTTGGTGTGCGTGGCTCATGCTGCGGATGTGCGCTGCTGTGCAGGGCTCCGCAGCAAGCAGTGTGCTTTGTGGACTGAGGTTGCACCGTGTCATTCCCGACTGTGTCCCTCGGCCTTCCAGTCACAGTTTTTTGTTGGGCATTGTTGGAGCGTCTTGAGTCTTAGCGGTTTTGCCTTGCTCTGACATTCCCATCTTTAAAACTTCGTGTTAATGTGGTGGGCTCACACTTAGCTAGCATGTTACCTGTTTCCATTTATTGTTTTTCTTTTTTAGAGTCTCAAGCTGTCATTCCAAGTAGAGTGCTGTGGGATTATCATAGCTCACAGCAACCTCAAACTCATGGGCTCAAGTGATACTCTTGCCTCAGTTTTTCTATTTTTAGTAAAGAGAGGGTCTCGCTTTTGCTCAGGCCGGTTGAATCTGTGAGCTCAGGCCATCCACCTGCCTCGGCCTCCCAGAGTGCTAGGGTTACAGATGGGAGCCACTGTGCCTGGCCTGTTTTTATTTTTTATATTATTATTATTATTATTTTGAGACAGAGTCTCACTTTGTCACCCTTGGTGCCATGGCATCACAGCTCACAGCAACCTCAAACTCTTGGATTCTAGTGATTCTCTTGCCTCAGCCTCCGAAGTAGCTGGGACTACAGGCACCCACCACAATGCCTGGCTATTTTTTGGTTGTTGTCATTATTGTTTGGCAGGCCCAGGCTGGGTTGGAACCCGCCTGCTCTGGCCTTGTGGGTGGTGCCCTAGTTGCTGAGTTACAGGCGCTGAGCCTCCTGTCTCTCGTTTTAATGGCACTTCCGTCTTGGTGTCTGTCCTCGATGCTTTGTGAGGACCACCTCAAGGCCATGCTGGTGGCCACGTGCTAGAACATCTGAATTAGAGAATTATTACTGATCATCTGCCGAGACAGATTCTGATGTTGGATTATATCGATGTGTATAACATAAAATTTACCATTTTATCATTTTAAATGTATAGTTTAGTGGCATTAAATAAATTCACCTTGTTTCCTCACTGCCACTATTTACAGAACTGTTTTCGTCATCCCAGAGAGAAACTCTGCACCCACTGAACTGACCCACCTCTATCCAGACCCTGTTCTCCTCCTGTGACAGTGATATGTCCCCAGGTCCTGGGACTTCTGTTCTCCCCTGAGTCAGTGATGTGTCCCCAGACCCTGGGACCTCTGTGCCACCCCCAACCCTCCGTGTCAGTGATGTGTCCCAGTTTCTAGGACCTCCGTCCTCTCCCCCATGTCAGTGATGTGTCCTCACACCCTGGGACCTTATGTAATGGGGTCTCATTGTGGGTCCTTTGTGTTTCTGGGTTCACATTGTGGTCCATGTCAGTATTCCCTCTTTATGGCTAAAACATACTCTACAAATATTCTATGTCTTTAAAAAAATGTAATTGCTGACAGGTGTTTGGATTGTGTCCATCTTTTTGACTGTCATCAGAAATGCTGCTGTGCTCGCCGGTGTGTGGTGTCTGAGTCCTTGGCTTTTGGCCCTTCTGTTTGGGCTGTGTGCTCTTGTGGGTCTGACCGCTGGAGGAGCCACACCCTCTTGGCAGTCGGACTGTTTCACCTCCCACCATAGCGCCTAGGAGTTCTGATTTCTCTGCCAACACTTACATTTCCCATGTTTGGTTTTGCTTTTGATGATGACCCTTCTGCTTGGTGTGTGCTGGTGTCTCACTGTGGCTTTGACTGATCTCCCTCCTGACCACAGACGCCGAGTGTCTTTCATGCGCCTGTTGGCCCTTTGTGTGTCTTCCTGGGGAAAATGTCTGCTGAAGTCTTTTGCCCACTGTTGACTTGTTGAGTTGTCAGAGTTTTTCTCTACTTTCTATGTTCTGATTAAATTGAGAGTTGCTGTTGGAATGATTGTTTTTTTTTGTTCCCTGTTGTTAGACCGTAACACCAGGTTGGTGGGTTCTGTGTAATCTTCATTTTCTGGCATTTTCTCTTTGCCCCTTTGCCTAGAGGCGTAGAATGGGGCAGAGACTCTCAGAGGTGGGGGCAGCGTTCAGGGAGGACAGCTGTGGGGGCTGTCCCTCTCGAGCCCCAGCCTAGCGGTCTCTGGAAGCAGGATCCTGTGGTGTGCAGGCGGGGGAGCTGCCAACCTACCCGGGGGCACCGTGGGGTCTGACCTGGTCCCTTTCTCCTAGCACTGTGACCTCGGCCGTGTTCACCGTAGGAGACAACGTGGTATCCGGCAGTGATGACCGCACAGTGAAAGTCTGGGACCTGAAGAACATGAGGTCCCCCATTGCAACCATCCGCACAGACTCCGCCATCAACAGGTGCTGTAACTGCGTATGGCCCCCGATGCTTAAGCTGACATGAATGGTGGTCGTGGGTCTGTTCTCCATTGTGTAGATTCCGTGTTTGAGGGGTAGAGCCTTGAGGAGTATCTTTCCCTCACCCTCTAATGCTGTGTCAGCATTCCTCAAATACTTGAAGTCACTCAGTGTAAATTCAGGTTAATGTCATGAGATCTGTAAGAACGAGGATGATCCATCAACAGGGCTCTTGGTCTGTTGGGTGCCTGTGTGGGTGTCTGTGTGTCTTGTCGTCGTTACGCACCAGCACCTCGATCCCCTCTCCGATGCTGTAAGCAGGTGACAGCTGGGCTCACGCAGTCTGCCTTGAAGTGTGAATGATGGGAGTGTCCCCTGCATTGCTGTCTGTGAACTCGGAAACCTGCACTGTCTCTGTTTCATGTGCAGCTCACTTTTATCTCTTCTTTGCAGAATCAATGTATGTGTCGGCCAAAAAATCATAGCCCTCCCGCATGACAACCGGCAAGTGAGATTGTTTGACATGTCGGGTGTACGGCTAGCTCGGCTTCCCCGAAGCAGCCGGCAGGGCCACCGGAGGATGGTGTGCTGCTCAGCGTGGAGCGAGGACCACCCCGTGTGCAACCTGTTCACCTGTGGATTTGACCGGCAGGCCATTGGCTGGAACATCAACATCCCTGCGCTGTTACAAGAAAAATAGGGTCACTGGTTTTGTCATTTGCCAGGGACCTCTGACTGGTGCAGGCTTTTCTGCATAGTAATTGGCCACTTTTGTGAGAGTCTGACCCTGAGAAGGGTGCTTTGTGCGTGTCATTTCTACACCGTGCCCAGCTTGCATGAAATGTACAGGGACGTGTGTCATGTGTATCTCTGTCTGTGTGTGTGTCACATCACTGGCATCCTCAGGCCAGTGCAAGTGAAGCCCACCTCCCGCATGGCACGTGCAGTTCTCATGAGCTGTTGGCGTCCGGCAGGTGAGCAGCAGGGCATTATGTGTGGGATTAAATGTGAATCTGCGTACTTCTCTTGTGGCACACACAGTCCTGCGTTTCTGGAATAATTACACACGTCTACCTTGTACCGGGGTATAGGGCTGCTGGTGACAGAGTTGAGCCCCAGTGTCCTGTTTACCCCCAAATTCCAGCACGTGCTGTCGTGTGATTCATCTACACCTCGAGTTTCTATTATAGTTCTGTAAAATGATCCGGATTTTAGAAGTTACAAAAATAGCGCAGTCTGCAACATTTGGAGTTTGTTTTGAAAAGAAATGTTTTCTGCTTTTTTTTTTAAATAGAAAATCATTTCAATTTCCTGAGGTCTCATACTAGAAAATTTAAAAATCGGATTCTAATCTCTGATTTCAGATAGTAAGCAAAATTTAAAGCACTTTAGTTTATAGCTCTGGTTATAAACAGGTTTTAGAAGTTTCAAGTGACTCACCCATTTGAATGTGACTGGACCGAGATGAGAGGCCTCTGTGGGAGGTTTCGCGTCTCAGGCTCACGGCCTTGCTGTTGTTCCAGAGCCGGCCACACCACCTCAGTGGACGCCTGGGCAGCCGTGGGTCCTGGGGCCTTGAGAGAGCACCTTGATTTGTGGTGGAATACAGAAGTCAACCCACAAGGCAGGAAAGACGCCAGGTATATCCGGAGTTAGGCTCGGGCAGTGACACCTGGAGCAGGTGGCAGGTGACATGGGGTACAGCCTGGTGCTGACCTACACTGTGGGGGTGAGCTGCCCTCTGCCTTTGTAGAGAACACTGTTCTTCTGAGGTTTGTGAGTTCCTTTCTTAAGTTACAGTTTTGATAAGGAGTCATCTCAGTTCTTGCCCCTTTAAGCAAGTCTGTTTGGAGACTGATCTCGGGAGGGGATTATCTCTCCCCATTGGCGGATGCCAGTTCTTTATGTTTTACCCTGCTTTGTGGTGATGTGGGAGTGTGACCAGTGAGTAAGTGGCAGAAGCCGTTTGTAGAGGTGTAGCAGGACGGGGTGCTCTGATGTCCTCTGGAAGGTGCAGGCAGCAGTCTGGGGAGTGCCTGGCCTCATGCCCACGGGGGCTGCTCTCAGACTGCAGAGCTGAGGAATTGGGAGATTCTGGAATAACCGGCACAGCCCAGCAGGGAGGGGGTATAGGATGACTGATGTCGACACAGTACAGTTAGAGTGTGCTAACTAAGGGACAGGCCATGTGCGTTTTAGAGTCATTTCTAAAGCTAAAAATTTGCTGTACTTTTAAAGTCTGATTCCATGGTTTTTGGGAACTGATGTCAGGCTGGTCTCTCTGGCTGCCCTGCATGCATTCTCTGTGGAGCACTGTGCCACTGCCCAGGGGTTGCTGTGCCTGGGGGGTTCTGCATGGTGTGAGAGGCCGATCCCCCCATGGCACACATGGAGGCCGGGCACAGGTGACTTCTGGGGGCCGAGGCGCATAGCCGCCTACTCTGGTGCCTGAAAGTCAACGTCTCAGGATGTGGTTAGCTAAATCAGACCTCAGAACCAGATCTCTGTCAGTTTAAAGAATTCTGAAGCTTTAAAAATAAATATTCATGATGGCAGACTAGTGACCTTTGCTGTGGTAACTGCTCAGCTTCTCCTAGGGGCTAGAGGGACCAGACTCAGACTCCAGAGCCAAGGCTGTGCACACTCCCTTGGGGTGCAAACCCTGCCGTGCTCAGGGAACCCCTTACTGCTGACTGCGTGTCACCCCTAGTGTGGTCGCCTCCCACTCCTTAGGGGGAGATGGGCCCAGTGTGTGTGTGTGTGTATGCATGTTGGTGCAAGCATTTTCCTGAGTGCATGAGTGTGCAGGCAAGTGTGAGCATGCATGTGAGTGCAGGTGTGCGTGCAGGTACAGGTGAGTGCAGGTGAGTGTGAGCATGTGTGTGTGAGTGCAGGTGTGGGCGTGTTACTGACATCTCAAGTTGTCAGTTTTGCTCCATGTGCTGATGTGTCCAGAATTTCATTTAGCAATGGAAGGAACATATGTGCTTATTGGAAAATGTGCATTGATACAGAACTTCATAAGGGACGTGTTGTTGGGCACAGCAACACTTTTTCTCAGCCACTTTTTCTCATCAGTGTTGGTAGAGTCAAAAATTCTGTACATATTTTGGAATCTGAAGAATCCTATGTACATCATTTGTTACTTAAATCTGTGAAAAACACTTTTCTTTGGAGAAAATATGCATTTATACGTGTTGTTTGGAATCAGTTGTTGTATTGATGTTATTAAATGTTCATTATCTTTATTGCAATATGAAATTCATTAAAACATCCATGTTTCATGATTACTATTACAAGACTTTTACATTATTGGGAGTCCCCTATTTTTATTATTTTATTATTTTCACTTTTTTCATTTTCTTTGGTGGAACATTGTTAGTGGCTATGTAAACACCACAGTGACCCAGAAATTGAGCAAGTACACTATTGCCCATTTGAAACATTTTAATTTTAGACTTAAGAAATCAGCTGCTGTGTCTCCCGTCCCATCTGGCACACTGACGTTGACCTACACATGATTCTGCTGCTTTGTTCCCCATGCTTAGAGTCTCTGAAATGCTTGACAGTTTGACACAGTCTGTAGAAGTTACAGGTCCTCAAATCACCGTAAAATGCCTGTACTATTCTTGCTGAAGTAAGCTTGTTTGCAAGTAAGAAGTAAATCACAGCAGCATGGTTTTTTATGGGAATGTGCTCACTGGGACTAGCAGTGACTGGGGCCAATCGCATTCCAGTCCAGTGAGTGAAGTGCAGTGGTCACCACAGCAGCCTCAGGAGCTGCCAAGTCCTGCTGGCTGGGTCCTTGGGGAGTCGTCTGTCCATACAGTAGAGGACTACTCAGCCTTGAAAAGAGTGCAACGATGTCCCACCAGCAACGTGGGGGACATCATCTTAAATGAAGAAATGAAGGAATGGAAACCAGGTGGAGCTGAGCAGTGGACAGAGGACACTGGGGACCAGAGGTGGGGTGCAGGGTGCGAGATGAAAGCTACTTACTGGCACAAGCACACTGCTCCGAGCTGGGGACGCTGAACACCCAGACTTGGTCACTACTCAGTGTGCCAGGGGACCAACTGCAGTTGTGTCCCCAAATCTATAAAAATACAAGAATAATTTCTGAAGGAACTAAAATTTTTATTCCTAATTCAGTTCCTAATTTGGATGGTGAGAACCGAAGTTTTTGTGTCTTAATTTTCATATTTCATAGTTCAAATATCTATATTGCTTTAATGTATCCTACATGATTAAAAGAATAAAAAATTCTTTGCTTGGCACCTGTGGCTCAACGGGCTAAAGCGCCAGCCACATACACTGGAGCTGGCGGGTTCGAATCCAGCCCGGACCCCCCAACAACAAGGACGACTGCAACCAAAAAATAGCCGGGCGTTGTGGTGGGCGCCTGTAGTCCCAGCTATTTGGGAGGCAGAGGCAAGAGACTCGCTTGAGCCCAGGAATTGGAGGTTGCTGTGAGCTGTGATGCCACAGCACTCTATCCAGGATGACAGCTTGAGGCTCTGTCTCAAAAAAAAAAAAATAAAAAATTCTAAGGAAAAAGTGTGTGCCATTCCAAAAATGGGTAAAATGAATGCTGAGGTAGTGGGGGAATATACACTTATTTATTTATTTATTTTTGAGACAGAGTCTCACTATGTCACCCTGGATAGAGTGCTGTGGTGTCGCAGCTCACAGCAACCTCAAACTCTTGGGCTTAAGCGAGTCTCTTGCCTCAGCCTCCCACGTAGCTGGGACTACAAGTGCCTGTCACAATGCCCGGCTATTATTTGGTTGTAGTTGTCGTTGTTTGGCAGGCCTGGGCCTGGGTTCGAACCCACCAGTGTGGCTGGCGCCCGGTGTATGTGGCTGGCGCCCTAACCGCTGAGCTACAGGCACTGAGCCATATATTGATATTTTAAAAAAGCAAACAGCATCCATTTCAAACATACCATTGCATAACCATATTCTGTACACTTCAGATATTGTTTTTTGTTTGCATTTAGCTTTATTGTTCTAAACTGTCTAGTTTCGTAGGATGCATCACAAAGCCAATTTTGTTCCAAGAGAGTGTTCTTGAAAAAGTGGTCACTGAGGAAATTGCAAAGCGGTAGTGTGTTACACTGTGTTAAAACTGGGCTATTTCCAAATAACATTTTGGAAATCCTAGCTTTAAGGCAGGAAATGTAATAAGAATTTCATTTACCAGGTGTGATCATAAAACAATAAAGGTAGTTTTCTTATGTTGCCTGTAAACTGGGCCAAGAAATAATTTCAAATCCAGGAGGAAATCCAAACGTGTTGAGTCATGCCATATACTAGAATAAGCATTTATTCCCACAGTCTGTGTTTTGAGAAAACAGCACTTATTTGCATAGTGGTTAAGGTCTGGAACGTTTGCTAAACATGTGATCATTTTTGCAATGTATATGTGTTGCAAATGTCTTCTATTATAGCTGCTGAAGAGACTCTCAACAAATAGGGTAAAAATGTTCCACTGGCAAACTTTATATTTTTCTTTTTCAGTAATAAAATTAATTTTATGTATTCTCTGACCAATCTTTGTTAGGTGGAGCTAATTTTATTTCTTCCCTGTTTTTAAACTTTATCATGGTATGATGGTCACAGAACACACTGAACTATTTGCAGGGTCAAATATGATGAGCTTCAACATACTCACCTGTGAAATCATCACCACAGTCAAGATAGTGCGGAACTGCCCAGAAAAGTTCACTCAGGGCCTTTGTAACCCCCCATGATGCCTCCTCAGCCCACCAGTCCTCAGGGCAACACTGGTCTGCTTTTGTCACTAAAGGATAATTTGCATTTTCTAGCATTTAATGTAAGTGCGGTTATACGTGTGGACTGCGTCCTCACTCTCAGCGCCTGTCATGCAGATGAGCCGTTCTGCCACCTGGTTGACATCACTGAGCACATCAGCATATGCCTCCCGTGGAGGGCTAGCAACTCAGTGCACCCACCACCTGCCCAGGACACCGACGTTTTTTCCACTGTCTCGCCATTTCAAATAAAGCTGGTGTGAACATTTGTGCACAAGTTATTCCTAGGAGGGGAATGGCTGAACCATACGGTCGGTACACTGTATTTTTTTGTCTGTTTTGAGACAGTGTCTTGCTCTGTTGCCCAAGCTGGAGTGCAGTGGTGAGATCCCAGCTTACTGCAGCCTCCAGCTCCTGGGCTCAAGCGATCCTCCTGCCTCAGCCTCCTGAGTAGCTGGGATTACATGGGTGAGCTGCTGCACCTGTCTATATTTTTAATTTTTAAGAATCTGCCATCCAGTTTTCCAAAGTGGTTGTCCTGGAAACCTCCAGGTTCTGTTCTGACATGTAAAGTACTCAGAAGTTGTCTCAACCTTTCTCTTACCAAAAAAAGGTGAAAAATGGGAAATCGGTGATTTTTCTTAAACGCATTAGAAAGTTGAGGTCACAGGGCAAAATGCGGTCCTACAACTGCAGAGTCAGGCAGATGTGAGGACTTCGGCTTCTGGGAGTCAGAAGCCACAGGGCCTGCGTTAGGGATTCAGACCTCGTGGGAGCAGCTAACAGGGTGGTTTAATGTCATCTAGCAACTGTGTCAGCTCGGGGCCGATTTTGGTTAATTGATTTTTCTCCTCATTATGAGCTGTATTTTGCTGCACCAATGGTAATATTTGGTGAGAGGACACACAGTGAATCTTATACTTTTATGTGCTCGATATTTTCGTGTTTCTATAGATGTTCTTGCCCTCTATTCTGGAAGGCAGTTTAATTACTTTCTAATAGCTTGACTCTGCTGCCTGCTGGGTGGTACCACCCCTGGCTGCTGCTCCCTCACCTGCCCACTGGCCAGGACGGTGGATACTCGGGCCTCCCCAGATCCTGGGAATGAACTCTCTAAACAGCAAAGGGAAAACGTTCAGGCCACAGAAAATTGCCATCTCCTCTCATTTCCCTGATGTCAAAGTATTCTTGTAATTGTAACATTTCATATTTTGAGAAGTGAATTAAAATGTCTGCATTTAGAAAACCTTAAAGCAGGTTAGAAAATTGTGTTTCCATAGTATCTCATTGTGGAGATGAGACCTTTTTACTCAGGAGACATATAGTGGTTTTAATTTTTGGTGGTGGTTATTGTTTCTGTTGTTAGGGGAAAACATTAGGAAAGATATGAGCAACAAAAGCATAAAGGTTGTTTTTATGAAAACAAAACCACATTTCATTTGCTTTTTATCTTTGTGAAACATTGAACAATCACTTTACCATATTATTGTCTTGAGAATGTAAAGTATATTTTCTTTGTTTCTTTCTTTTTTTTTTTGCGACAGAGTCTCAAGCTGTCACCCTCGGTAGAGTGCTGTGGTATCACAGCTCACAGCAACCTCCAACTCTTGGGCTTAAGTGATTCTCTTGCCTCAGCCTCCCAAGTAGCTGGGACTATACAGGTGCCCACCACAATGCCCTGCTATTTTTTGGTTGTAGTTGTCATTGTTGTTTGGCAGGCGCGGGCTGAATTCAAACTCGCCAGCTCTGGTGTATGTGGCTGGTGCATTAGCTGCTTGAGCTACAGGCTCTGAGCCAAGAATGTAAAGTATATTTTCAAATGTAAAGTTGAGTTTAAAGCATTGGGGTCTGGAATGGTTGGATTCTGCCTCTGTTTGGGACATGCACTGTGTCATTAGTTCCCCAGCCCAGCAGGGTAACTGGCCCCACATGCTGTGCCCACTGCAGCCATTCCTGAGTTGCTTCCCTTTTCTGACCCATTTGAAGAGAGACAGATGGTGCGGGCTCTGCTGGGCCTCCTGCCAGTTGAGTCGCAGTCCTCAGCATGGGATTGTCCTGGTGCTCCACACCTGGCTGTATGACGAGTTTGTTTATGGAAAGTGTGTTCTTCTGGGGTGAAGAATATAACCACAGCCTAGACTCTGTGACCCAATTGTACGTACACCCATGTTCATCTGAAATAAAGAGAAAAGGGAATGAAAGGTGGTGTCTTCTCACCCACCATTAAAATGTCTTGAGGGACGGATGAACCGTGCTGCTGGTTGGCGACAGTCAGAGGAGTGTCAGTGCTGCCAGGAGTGGGTGCTGGGGAGGAGGCATGATGAGGAGGCGGCCCTGTGGCTCGTTTGCAAACAACACTGTATGTCTTGAAATATCTCTGATATTTTGGTTCAGGAGTTTTAGGGAAGGTAAAGATGACTCTAGTTCGAACTGATTAAACAGGTGGTTTACTGAATCACAAGCGGGAATGATTTGTCTGAGAAAGATCACTTTCTCGGCTCCTTAATGAAGCATTTAGTTTTGTTCAGTCTCATGAGAAGAGTGTGTGATGTGTGTGGCACACACCACGCCCACTGCAGGGGGGTCAGCACGCCCTTGTCTAGAATGGCCACAAGCCAGAAATGGCAGCTGCTGTGTCAGAGCATGAGCCTCACCGTAGTGGGTTATCACCACGTGGTGAGAGCTGTCCCTGTGTGCTGTAGCTTTTAGGTGAGTGTAAGAATCTAGGCCTTAGCAGGCAGTAGGTCTGAACTGACTGTTAGCCTGGTACTTGGGTGTATCAGTTGGGGGTCATCTCAGGGTTGGAGGGCTGCAGATCCTGGCCAGGGGCTCTGGAGGAGCAGGGCTGTGTGCTCAGTGTCTTCCTGCTGGCAGCTCTTCCCACTTTCCACCTAGAGCAGATCACAGAGCCTCAGGAGGTCCTCTGGGACGTCGGATGTCTCAGTATGTCCACCTGCATACTGGCCCAGAAACTCAGCAATTTCATCACTGCTGTCACCACCAGAGAGAATTCTCCCCTATTGCTATTGTTTGAAAGCCATGGCTCCTGAGTAGAAATCATGGTATCTGTTAGCAGAGTGTGGCCTGCCACGCCCCGGCTCGAGGGGCCCTGGAGAAACGAGTGTCCCATGTCCACACCCAGGGCAGGGGATCCTCCAGATTTCAAAGAAGATTCAGATGCCAAGCACTGACAAGAGTGTGAGGATGAGCGTCCTGGGTCCTGCGGAGCTGCAAACGCATGGGAGAGATGAGGAACGCTCCCTGACCTACGAGCTTCTCAAACTGCGGCTTAGTGAGAGCTCCGAACTGTTCCAACATGAGGTCAGGCAGGTAGGGAGTTGGAATCTCACAGTTTCTTCACTGGACAATGGACATTGCACAAATGAGCAATTGAACTTACAGATCCTAGTGACTTTAGGCACCCAGCATTGGTAGAGAATAAATCACAAACTCCCAACACCGGCATCTGAACTTGGGCAATGAGGCTGCTGGTGATGGTGAAAAGATTGATCAGGAAGCTGTAGAGTTTTCACGCACTATAGTATTGACGAGTCTGATATTGCTAAGTGTCACAGAATAGGTCATGAAAGTCCAGTGGGTTGAATATAGTTTTTAAAACCCTATGACTGATTAAGGGTGCCAGGGGTAAGGGGATAATTGTCTTAGTTCTTTGCGGGAGTGATTTCTATTATCTGCTAAACCAGAGATCAAATGAGAAAAAAAAAGAAACAGGTTTTCTGGTGTTCAGGGTCTTCTTTGAGAAAATGTGGCTCAAACTCCACCAGAAATACCCCTAGAAGACATAACATTTTGGATCATTAGTTTTCTCCTGATTATTTTTTTTGTGGGGGGAAGAAATTGCCTTGTTTTATGATTATACACATGTATTAAGTATGAAAACATGTTGGCTTCAGTTCCTATTTGGAGATTTCCAGTGGGATGGGGAGAATCGGAATTGCACATGTCCACCCTCCCCACCTCATTCCCATTTGCCTCTCAGCCTTCTTGCTCATCTTTGTTCTCTTTCCTGCCTTGGATCCTATTACCCAGGGGTCCTCAAATTTTTTAAACAGGGGGCCAGTTCACTGTCCCTCAGACCATTTGAGGGCCGGACTATAGTTAAAATAAAAAAACTATGAGCAAATTCCTATGCACACTGCACATATCTTATTTTGAAGTAAAAAACCAAAACAGGGGCGGCACCTGTTTCTCAAAGGAGTAGGGCGCCGGCCCTATATACTAAAGGCGATGGGTTCAAACCCAGCCTCAGCCAAAAACTGCAAAAAAAAAAAAAAAAGGGAACAAATACAAATACATAAAATTAAAAAAAAAAGGCACCCCCCCATCTGCAAAAAAAAAAAAAAAGACCTCATAACTTTAGGAGGTTAAACAATGACCCCCCTTTACCCACACACAAAAAAGACCTTACTAACTGCAAAATAAAAAGAAAACATAGACCTCCTAATTTCAAAAAAAAAAATAAATCCTAACTTGTTCTTACCTTGGTCCTCAGGCAGCAGCAGGCTCTGCACAGGCAGGCTCGTGACTCCTCCAATCATGAGTCTCAGTCTCACCCGAGAGACAGGAGGGGAGTCCAAGAGTGGAGTACATTCCACACATGCGCACTGCAGCCTGGGACTAGTTGGCTGCTAAGCAGGACAGGCACTGGGGTAAAAACAACCAGTGGGCTGGATAAATGTCCATGGTGGGCCGCATGTGGCTCGCGGGCCGTAGTTTGAGGACCCCTGCTATTACCGAATATTCCCTTGCCATCCTACTTCCCCTGCAGCTCTTGCCTCTGGTTTTTCTCCCATGTCATTGTTCTTCCTTCTCTGCTTCCTTCACTGTTCTCACAATTTATTCTCCATGTGACTCCTGTGGAGGAGGGCTGGATGGTGCTGGGCCCAGTGAGAAACATGCGGGTTCACCCCGAGTGGGGCCACCCAAAATCCTACATCTGCTGTCTCCAAAGTCACTAATCAGATAATGGCAAAATGAAGTATTTCTCAAATTTCTCATTCGGGAACAAACTTTGGGGAGACTTATCACCTCCAGTTAAAAAGCCAGTTTGCCAACTGTCCTGTGCATTGATCTGCGTCTGCTGCCACATCAGGACAGCAGTCTGAGGGCACCTGGCAGACAGGAGCAGCTGCGACTCAGCAGAAGCTGGCGTGCCTATGGTCTGTTGCTGCTGTGACAAGTTGCCACAAGCTCAGTGGCTTCAGCCAACATAAATTTATTATTTCACACAGGTTAGGAGTCTGATATGGGGCTCGGCGCCTGTGGCTCAACGGGCTAAGGTGCCAGCCACGTACACCTGAGCTGGCGGGTTCGAATCCAGCCCAGGCCCACCAAACAACAATGATGGCTGCAACCAAAAAATGGCCGGGCGTTGTGGTGGGCGCCTGTAGTCCCAGCTACTTGGGAGGCGGAGGCAGGAGACTCGCTTGAGCCCAGGAATTGGAGATTGCTGTGAGCTGTGATGCCACAGCACTCTATCCAGGGTG
>CAUYRH010114287.1:0-10810 GCA_963574655.1 Perodicticus potto | reverse complement strand
CTCCGCTATAAGGCAAACCTGGGGCTCTTGAGGGGTGATGACACAAGCTGAAATCCAGCATAATTTAGAAATATTACAGAAGTGGCAATTTTACAATCTTTAAACTCTGAATTTTATTTATTTATTTTTTAAACTTTATTCAGATTACTATGAGGGTACAATATTTAGGTTACATTGTTCTCACTTCCAGGGTAAAGTTCAATTTGTAGATGAGGCCCTCACCCAGGGAATGTTATACACCCTCACAATGTACGCATTAGGTGAGATCCCCCCTCCTGCCCTCCCCCATCCCCTAAACTCTGAATTTTAATAACAGTTTTAAAACTAGTTTTCTTTATCAACGATTACCAAGGTCATGTTAATGAAATGACACTTGAGTTCTTTTCTGTTTTCCTGATAAAATATTCAATTTAAATACTTATGTTTTTCTTTTTTAAAGCCAATTCATTAGGGCTCTTTTACCTATTTTGGTAGTGAAATATCACAGAAACATGATATATATAGACACACAGATAGATAGAAGAGGAATATATTTGCCAGATTTTAAACATATATTTTTATTTAGACTGTTAATCTTTTAATTACCTAATTTATTTATCTTAGCAGTTTACCTAAGTTTTAGTTATCATTTTAAGTTATTTTTCTTCTAATCATTTTTACATCTTGTAAAATTTAGTTTTAATTACTGCTTTTAAACTTACATATCCTACCAAGAAAAAACCAAACCTAAGTATTTTAATAAGACTTGTTTTTTGAACAATGTAGCATCATTATAATAATTCAAGGATCCATTTATTTGCCATTTCTCTCCAGACTCTAGATCAGGGGTCCTCAAACTACGGCCCGGCCCATGGGCCACATGCAGCCCACCAAGGACATTTATCCAGCCTGCTGGGTGTTTTTGCCGTCGTTGCCTGTCCTGCATAGCGGCCGACTAGTCCTGGGTCGCAGTGCGCATGTGTGGAATGTGCACTGCACTCTCCAGCTCCCCTCTTCTCTCTGTCTCTCAACTCCTCCTCTCCCTCTCGGGTGAGACTGAGACTCATGATCCCACGAGTCACGAGCTTGCCTATGCAGAGCCTGCTGCTGCCTGAGGACCAAGGTAAGAACAAGTTAGGATTTATTTTTTTGTTTTAATTAGGAGGTGTATTTTTTTTTTTTATTTTGCAGTTAGTAGGGCCTTTTTTTGTGGTTAAGGGGGACCTTTTTTCTCTGAAGTTAGGAGGTCTTTTTTTTTTGCAGATGGGTCGCCTTTTTTTTTTTCATTTTAAATATTGTATTTGTATTTGTTCCGTTTTTTTTGGCAGTTTTTGGCTGGGGCTGGGTTTGAACCCACCACCTCCAGTACATAGGGCCAGCGCCCTACTCCTTTGAGCCACAGGTGCCACCCGTTTTGTTTTTTACTTCAAAATAAGATATGTGCAGTATGCATAGGATTTTTTTTTTTAAACAATAGTCCGGCCCTCAAATAGTCTAAGGGACTGTGAACTGGCCCCCTGTTTAAAAAGTTTGAGGACCTCTGGTCTAGATGGCACATAGGCCAGGCTGTGTTACAAGAAAACATCATTTCCTTCTTAGTCATTGGCGAGTACTCACACTGAGACTAGTCAGACAGAGTCTGTCCCAACCAGGTTCCAGGCTGGTGTTCAGCCTTCTTGCTTCTTGTTTGGAATGAATGACCTAAACACTTTTTCAATCTGAGGATTAAATGGACTAAAATGGAGTTTTGAGACTGTGGAATGCACTTAGTGGAAGGACAGATTTGGCCATGGAGACCTCAAAAGTCTAAATCTCTCTGTTAAATAAATAGCACAAGAACCAGTTTAACATCTTTCAAATTCTCTGATTCCCTGCTGGAGTTAAAATTAGTTTTCTTTGCTTTGTTTTGTTTTTTTGGAGTTGAGGTTTTGATGTTTTGAGTGGGTCCATAGAATTCATTGGACAAAAGGTCAGGTGCAGTGGCTCACGCCTGTAATCCTAGCCCTCTGGGAGGCCCAGGCAGGTGGATTACCTGAGCTCAGGAATTCAAGGCCAGCCTGAGCAAGAGTGAGACCCTGTCTCTAAAAATAGCTGGGCATAGGCTCAGCGCTCGTAGCACAATGGTTATGGCGCCGGCCACATACAACGAGGCTGACGGGTTCAAGTCTGCCCTGCACCAGCTAAACAACAATGAGAACTGCAACAAAAAATAGCTGGGCGTTGTGGCAGGTGCCTCTAGTCCCAGCTACTTGGGAGGCTGAGACAAGAGAATCGCTTAAGCCCAAGAGTTTGAGATTGCTGTGAGCTATGACGCCACGGCACTCTACCCAGGGCAACATAGCAAAACTCTGTCTCAAAAAAAAAAAAAAAAAGAAAAAAAGAAAACGTATCCTGCTACCAGGTCTGCCAGCTCCCTCTCACCACACAGCTCCGTTAAGACCCAACAACAGCTGTATGCTTAGCCTATGCCATGGATTTCTTTCTCTCCCATGTCCCCACACCTTCTTTTTCCATTGCTGCTTTAAACACATCTTTTGGGCTCGGCGCCTGTAGCTCAGTGGTTAGGGCACTGGCCACGTACACTGGGGCTGGCGGTTCCAACCCTGCCTGGGCCAGCTAAACAACAATGACAACTGCAACAAAAAAATAGCCGGGCGTTGTGGTGGGTGCCTGTAGTCCCAGCTACTTGGGAGGCTGAGGCAAGAGAATCGCTTAAGCCCAAGAGTTGGAGATTGCTGTGAGCTGTGATGCCACGAACTCTACTGAGGGTGATATAGTGAGACTCTGTCTCAAAAAAAAAAAAAAAGATCTTTTGTTTTAACCTTTGTTTTACTTGTCCAAGGAGAAGCAGACAGAGATTATTCTTTGCCTCTATTTTTTCCCCCTAAACCTAAATTCTTGGGCCTAGAATAGGAAAAAGTCATGTTTCAAATCTGCAGGTCTCATTGTGGCCCTACTTTTGTCTGGGGACTGTGTTTTGGATGAGACTAGGTATATCAATTATGGTGCCCATGCCTGAATGTCATCACTTCAGTCTCTTGTGTTCCTTGATTATGAAAGCAAGAGCATGTGTGCAAGGCATCTTTTGTGTTCCTACACTCTAAAATATTGGCATGTAAATTTTAAAAGTTCAGACATTCACCATATGATCTAACCTTTGCACGGGGGTGTGGGGTACAGCCCATTAGTGTGTAGTTGAAAATTAAATTTCCTTTACATCATTGCAGCCAGGGTCCCTGTCCCTTAGTTTTATGCTGATATCTGAGAAGGAGCAAGTGTGACATTGATTGAGGCAAATCATAAATTACCAAAGTGAATACTAATTGCATAATGACAGTTTCCAAGCTGTTACCCTGCTTTCCTGTTCATTTGGCACGAGCACGGAGCTGCCTTTTGCTCAGGGCTTGTACTGCCATTTGGCTTTGCAAAGAGATTGGGGGAAATGAGGGCAGTTGTAGACTAAGCACACTTAGACTTTTGTGAGGAGAGTACAAATTGTGTTAACTTCTCAAGGACAACGAGGATACTGAATACCATCAAGAAAGGTTGCTTATTTTTCCTAGAGGTGTAATGACCCAGGGCTAAGGCTTGCATGGGAAACTTGAGTTTGCAGCTCTTTGAAGGAGAGTTATGTTCAGGCTGGAGGCAGTCTAAGTGCTGAGAAGCTGAACATGGGTTGGTGTGCTCTGCCTGTAGGGTCCAGGGTCCACGGCTCAGGGGAGGGCTTGGTCACTAAGAAACTAGGATGAACTCTCAGTGCTATCTTGAAGAAGCTACCCCACTGCTCTGGGCCTGTACTATAAATCTATATCATGAAGGGACAATGATTTACTCTTCTTGGGATACCATACTGCTTTGGCCTGTTGGGATGAAGTAAAAGGAAAGTCTCAAATGAATCCCAAGATAGAAGTGATGTCATACAGTACTCTTAGGATTTAGCAAATAACTCCAACTCACTTCAGAGGATGTCCATTGAAAGTTTTCTTTTTATTTATTTATCTTTTTTTTTTTTTTTTGAGACAGAGTCTCACTATATCACCCTCAGTAGAGTTCTGTAGCATCACAGCTCACAGCAATCTCCAACTCTTGGGCTTAAGCGATTCTCTTGTCTCAGCCTCCCAAGTAGCTGGGACTACAGGCACCTGGTACAAGGCCCGGCTATAGCTATTTTTTCTGTTGCAGCTGTCATTGTTGCTCAGCTGGCTCAGGCCAGGTTTGTACCTGCCAGCCTTGGTGCATGTGGCTGATGCCGTAACCACTGTGCTACGGGTGCCCAAGCCAGGATACTTCTTCTGGATGCTAGCCAGTGGCACTCAAGGGGATGGCTTTGGTCAGCTGGGCTTTATAAGAGAAAGGAAAAACAACTCAGTTTCATATGCAAATGTGTTTCTAACATCTCCTTCTATACATAGCCCCCATCACCAGGTCTTTTCTTTTTTCTGTCTTACCAACTCTCTTTTTAACTCAACTGACCACTTTAAGGGGGTTTGAGAAGATAAAATAGCTGCCACAACCCCCGGCTATTTTTTGGTTGTAGTTGTCATTGTGGTTTGGCAGGCCTGAGCTGGATTTGAACCTGCTGGCTCTGGATTTGAACCTTAGCCAGTTGAGCTACAGGCACTGAGCCAGAAAGTTTTTTTTTTTTTTTTTAGAGACAGAGTCTCACTATGTTGCCCAAGCTGGCCTTGAACTTCTGGAGTCAAGTGATCCTCTCACAACAGCCTCTAGAGTAGCTGGGAGTATAAATGGGTGTTGCTGCCCCTGGTTTTTCAAAGTTTATTTTTTGCATTTTTTTTAGCCGGGGTCAGATTTGAACCCACCACCTCCGGTATATGGGGCCAACACCCTACTCCTTTGAGCCACAGGCGCCGCCCTGGCTTTTCAAAGTTTTTAAAACTACAGTCCATGCCTTGGGCTACAAGAAGTCAAGTGAGACCTAGTTGGGCTTAACAATCAGGAAGTCCCAGTAAAGGGTTCTATTTAAGCTCCATTATTTCACATCTAGGATTCCAACATTTGTTAGAGGAGTTACCTCAGGTGCACGGAATACCTGCGTGGTAAAACAATGCAATCGATATGTGTGCTCAAAGCATGCCCAATTGGAAGCACAATACCTCATGATTAGAATACAGGCAAATATGTTTTTGTCCATTTTATTTTTTATTTTTTGGGGGATAGAGTCTCATTTTGTTGCCCTCAGTAGAGTACTGTGACATCATAGCTCACAGCAAACTCAAACTCTTGGGCTCAGGTGATTCTCTAGCCTCAGCCTCCCGAGTAGCTGGGATTACAGGCACCCACCACAATGCCTGGCTATTTTTAGAGAGGAGGTCTTGCTCTGGTTCAGACTCTTCTCAAACCTGTGAGCTCAGGCAATCCACCCACCTTGGTCTCCTAGAGTGTGCTAGGATTACAGGCATGAGCCATCACACCCGGCCTTGTCCTTTTTTTTTTTTTTTTGAAGACAGAAGCTCACGCTGTTGCCCAGGCTAGAGTGCTGTGGCATCAACCTAGCTTGCAGCAATCTCAAACTCCTGGGTTCAAGCAATCCTCCCACCTCAGCCTCCTGAGTAGCTGGGACTATCAGTGCCTTCCACAGTGCCCAGCTAATTTTTCTATTTTTAGTAGATTTTTGTCCTCATAACAAGTTCCATTCCCCTACTTTGTATGCATTTATACATGATAGTAACTCTTCTCTTTATTTAAAACCAGCTGTCTTGAAAGAGATCTGTGTTTCTTGATTTGAAACAACTCTAGAAATCTTAGAAAGCAAAACCTAGAATTTTGAGATTACTATAAAATGCTGAAGCTACTGTACCCTGCCCATGATTGTGTTTATAACTTTTCAGCCAAAACTAACATCTATAAAGACCACCTTTCTTGGGTCAATTTGTTTGCTGGCAGTCAGCGTTAAAGATTTTTTAAATTAATCTGTGTTTTTACTTAGATTAGAATAATTTCTAATCATTGTCTTTGAAATATTTAAAGTACATTTTAAGAGAAATGCTTTTTTTGTGTGTGGGATTACTTTTAGAAGACCTCTGTCTTTTGAAACTTAAACTGAATGGAAATTATTATCCATATCGACATTTTGAATATTTCCCCTGCCCCATGCCTTAATTCTTCTGGAATCTGGAAGAATGAGAGATGCATGAAAAAGAGTATATATGGCTGGGCACCTGTAGCTAAATGGTTAGAGCACTGGTCCTGTGCACTGGGGTTGGCGAGTTTGAACCCAGCCTGGGCCTGCAAAACAAAACAAATAAAAAAGAGTATATGTATCTCTCAAAGACCCAATCAGTTACGGGAAAGTGTGTTCACTATTCTTTTTCCAGGAAGCCTGAGCATGAAAAAAGAATGTTCTTTGTTAGCATGTGTCAAATTGGATATTAATGTTAACTGCAGGATTTGGGAAGGATATTTATCTGGCGTTCAGTGTCTGTGGCAAAGCCTGTGCTCAACTGCGACCAGAGACTAGAAGGGGTCAAAACTCAGTCGTATAATGTCTTGTATTATGTCTTGTATTATTAAGTCGTATAATGGCTTTTATTTGTATAGGTCCTGTAGTTCTATTTTGATCATACTTAAAACATAGAGGAAGCTGATGTTTGAAAAGAAGAACAGGAGTCAGCATTGGGAGTGGTTTCAAAATCATCTCCTTAGGATGGCAGTGAGTGTGCACAGGTGTATTCCTGGATGTTACTCCCACCAGGGGATTGGGGACTCTGGGTAGCAATAACCTCTTCTCTGTGCAGAAGTCCCACATTACATGCTGATGTTTGATACCCACAAGTGTGAAGGTCAGAAAAAAGGCAGGAGAGGAATGCTAATAGTGGACAACAGCAAAAACACAGGTTTTCCCAAGAATCAGATCCTCTATTTACACTGGGAACATATAAATGCTGTAAAACCAGTCTTTGAATTAACCCCTATGAGAAGAAATTCTGATGTAACCAGAATCTTAGCAATCACTTCATAGGGTACCCTTGTTGTTCACAGTTAACCACTTATTTAAGAGTTGGGGTCTTACTCTGTTACCTAGGCTAGAGTACAGTGGCGAGATCATAGTTCACTGTAACCTCAGACTCCTGGGCATAAGCGATCTTCCTGTAAGCTTCCCACATAGATGGAACTACAGGCACATGCACTCATGCCAGCTATTTTTTTTTAAGTTTTTGCAGAGATAGGGTATTGCTGTTTTGCCCAGGCTGATCTCAAACTCCTTGCCTCCTGCCTCTGCCTCCCAGAGTGCTGGGATTAGAGGCATGAGCTACCACCTCTGGCCATGATTAACCACTTTTAATAGCAGACAACTATTTTTTTTTTGACAGGGTCTCACTTTGTCCCCTGGGTAGAGTGCTGTGGAGTCATAGCTCACAGCAACTTCAAACTCTCAGGCTTGAGCAATCCTCTCGCCTCAGCATCCTGAGTAGCTGGAACTATAGGCACCCGCCGCAATGCCTGGCTATTGTTTAGAGATGGGGTCTTGCTCTTGCTCAGGTTCGTCTGGAACTCCTGAGCTCAAACAATCCACCTGCCTCGGCCTCCCAGAGTACTAGGATTACAGGGGTGAGCCAATAGCAAACAACATTAAAGAAGCCTTGAATTGCTAGAGACTACTCAAAAGCAAAGGTTGTGCTGACAACTTAGTATATTTTTCCATGCGTATTGCATACTTTTTTTTTTTTTGGCTGGGGCTGAGTTTGAACCTGCCACCTCCGGCATATGGGGCCGGCGCCCTACTCCTTTGAGCCACAGGCGCCACCCAATGATGCATACTTTTGCCCAAATATTTGAGGGAAAAATAAGGATACACACAGACAGTACTAATTTCATATCTGTATAAATATTTTTAATTCTTTTATTTATGCTTACGCATTAAAAGCATAATTCTAGAAAGCTATAATGATACTTGTATGCAAAATAATATCCTGGGAATATGGTAATTGGTTTTGTGGAACTTAAGATGAACTTGCAACGAAAGCAATTTTGGCCAACAAACAGCAACACATTTCTCATCATACACTTTAGGCAAGAGCTATCAATCTAGCTGATATTTTTACAAAAGTTATTGGAAAATCCCTTGGAAAGATTTTTTTTTTTTTGTCAAGATAGAGTCTCACTCTATCGTTCTTGGTAGAGTGAGGTGGAGTCACAGCTCACAGCAAACTCCAGCTCTTGGGCTTAGGCGATTCTCTTGCCTCAGCCTCCCGAGTAGCTGGGACTACAGGCGCCCACCACAACGCCCGGCTATTTTTGGATGCATTTTGGCCAGGGCCAGGTTTGAACCCGCCACCCTCGGTATATGGGTCCAGCACCCCACTCGCTGAGCCACAGGCGCTGCCCTAATTTTTTTTTTTATTTTTGTTTTTCAGTTTTTGGCCAGGGCTGGGTTTGAACCCACCACCTCTGGCATATGAGGCCCTTGCCATACTCCTTTGAGCCACAGGCGCCACCCCGTTGGAAAGATTTTTTTACTGAAAGTTTGGGTGAAAAATGTGGGTGTACATTATACACAGGAACACATTATACATAGCAAAATATGGTAATGCTTTATAAAAAGTGGGCCTGGCCTCCTTCACTACTCCATTTTTGTTCTTGTTTTCTATTCTGGCAGTTTCACTTAAAGAAGACTGCATGGGCCAGGTATGGCTCACACCTGTAATCCCAGCACTCTGGGAGGCCAAGGAAGGAGGATCTTTTGAGCTCAGGAGTTTGAGACCAGCCTGAGCAAGAGTGAGACCTGATCTCTACTAAAAATAGAAAAATTAGCTTGGTGTTGTGGCAGGTGCCCGTAGTCCCAGCTCCCCAGGAGGCTGAGGCAGGAGGATCACTTGAACCCAGGAGTTTGAGGTTGCTGTGAGCTAGCCTGACACCCGTTGATAGCAAAGTGAGACTCTATCTCAAAAAAAAAAAAGAAGAAGAAGAAGAAGACAACATGAATAAATAATCACCTCTTTTCAGGGACTGATTAGTTTGGATCATTCAGGGGACCAGTTCTTCTAGTAATCAATCAAAAGATTCTCTTTTTATGTGTAGTTAAGAGGAATTGGGATTCTCTCGAGGATGAGGAAAGCAGCAAAATACATTTGTAAGTGTGATTCTTTTGAGTTGTAGAAAGTACAATAAGACAACGTGAACAAATAATCACCTCTTTCCAGTGACTGATTAGTCTGTATCATTGTTCAGGGGACCAGTTCTTCTCCTAGTAATAAATCAAAAGATTCCCTTCCCATGTTTAGTTAAGAGGAATTGGGGTTCTCTCAAGGGTGATGAAAGCAACAAAATACATTTGTTAAGTGTGATTGTTTTGAGTTGTAGAAAGTACAATAGGCTTCCCCCACCCACCCTGGAGATGGAGAAGAGCCTCACTCTGGATTTGATGGATCTATCTCCTTTTAGGTTCCTTTTGAAATAGCAGTACCTTTGGGCTACAATGGCTCTTATTCCCCCATGTCCCCCACAGAAAAAAAGGAGGGCAGTGAACAGAATTTTGGGTTTTTTTGCAGTTTTTGGCCGGGGCCAGGTTTGAACCCACCACCTCCAGGTATATGGGGCCAGTGCCCCACTCCTTGAGCCACAGGCACCGTCCAACAGTGAACAGAATTTGGAGCATAGCAGATGTTCAGGTGCCATCTTCCTATAAAACTCTGAGTAGCCTTTTAGATGTTTTAGAGTTTAGGATTTGGCCTGAATGTTCATATCAACATGGACGGGGCTCTGCTCTGCTGGAAACAGTTCCCTCATCCGACCTCGTCTTGCATATGTATGTGTCTCAAGAGGGTGAGGGTGAAGATGGAGTGATGAAGAGCAGGGAAGGAAAAGTGTGGGTCAGTGTAAACACACTATGGATACCTGGAAAACCTTTGTGATGTGCACAGGCCTGTTGAGGGTGATTCTGGAATGTCACCTCAAGAGGCCTCCTTGCCATTTGGTTTGAATGGCATTCCCTTAGAAATTCCCATCCGTATGCTATTAACCCCATTTGATGTACAAAACCAAACATACTGAGAATTTACCTCTTTATTAAAAAATACAAAAACATTGCCCCACCAGAAATTAGGGCACTGACTTTGTTAGTTTATTCAATTTATCTAACAGGCATTTGGTGAACTGCTTTTGATGTTGTGTTATGTACAAGTAGAATGCAGAAGAAAAACACTTTGAAAAAACTGACAAAAGGGCCCTCTCTCAGGAAAGGAGATTTACTAAAGGACTGCTGATGATAGGGGCCCAATCCATGCCAGCTAAGACCATGCCAAAGAAGGCAAGAGTGGAAAAGGAATTATGGAAGCTCTAGAAGAACCCATCTCCAGTCAGGCTACAGAACAGGGATGGTATTATAGATCCCATCCAAGATTATGCCTTACTGGGTGGCCCAGAGTGATTGGGGGGCTGGATTTTCTGAATCTTATTAATGCCTTCTAACATCTGCTCGACTTAATTCTCTTATTTTTACATCAAACTTTCAGCTAGAAAAAAGGGATTGGTTTAGTATATTAAGTGATTAATGTCATAAGAAAAAAAAAGAACATAGGCTCGGCACCCATTGCTCAGTGGTTAGGGTGCCAGCCACATACACAGGTGGGGGAGGGAGGGCAGGCACTGGTGGGCTCGACCCCGGCCCAGGCCTGCTAAACAACAATGACAACTGAAACAAAAAAAAATAGCTGGGGGCTCGGTGCCTGTGGCTCAACAGGCTAAGGTGCCAGCCACGTAACCTGAGCTGGCGGGTTCGAATCCAGCCTGGGCCCGCCAAACAACAATGATGGCTGAAACCAAAAAATGGCCGGGTGTTGTGGCAGGCGCCTGCAGTTCCAGCTACTTGGGA
>CAUYRH010114284.1:0-24279 GCA_963574655.1 Perodicticus potto | reverse complement strand
GTGCTGTGGCATCACAGCTCACAGCAACCTCCAATTGCTGGTCTCAAGCGAGTCTCTTGCCTCCGCCTCCCAAGTAGCTGGGACTACAGGCGCCCGCCACAACGCCCGGCCATTTTTTGGTTGCAGCCGTCATTGTTGTTTTGGCGGCCCAGGCTGGATTCGAACCCGCCAGCTCAGGTGTACGTGGCTGGCGCCTTAGCCCGTTGAGCCACAGGCACCAAGCCTGTTCAAATATTCTTGTTAAATAGTATAATACATTTGTAATTTGGTGAATTGAGTCTCACCAATATCCGCTATGCAATGTTATCAGGGAGCTACAACATAAATCTTATATTAATAGAATGTCAAAGAGCTTCCAAGCTGGTAAAGAAAATTACACTACACACATATATCAGATAAAGATAAAAAAAAAAAAATACGAGATTGAAGAGACATACAGAAAAGTTACTATGAGAACTCAATGGAAGAGACAACTTCCAATTGGGGAAAGAAGACAGATGCAAAGAATAAAGTTGAGAGCTTACCGGCAGTGCCCTTGGCTCAGTGAGTAGGGCACCAGCCCCATATACTCAAGGTGGCGGGTTTGAACCCGACCCTGGCTGTGACGCCACAGCACTCTACTCAGGGCAACAAAGTGAGACTCTGTCTCTAAAAAAAAAAAAAAAAAACTTGAGAGTTTAGTAAATTAGTAATTCCATGGGCTTATTTAAAGGTTAACCATAATTTTAAGTATTTGCAACTAGGTAATTTTCATTTCCTATGATTTCATTTTAAAAACTTGTTCTGCATTTAAAATAAATCTTTTATTTATTTGTTCATTTTTTGGAGACAGTCTTGCTCTCTTGCGTGCAGTAGCGTCGTCACAGCTCACTGAAACCTCAAATAATCCTGGACTCAAACAATCATCCTGTCTCAGCCTCCTAGGTAACTGACACTGCAGGTATGTACCTCCACACTCAGCTTATTTTTTTTTCTAGTAGTGTTAGATAGGGTCTCACTCTCGCTCAGGCTGGTCTCAAATTCCTGACCTCAAGCAATCCTCCCACTTCAGCCTCCCAGATATTAGGACTATTGGCCTAAGCCACCACACCCAGCCCCAAGAAAATAATTTTTTCATACCACTACTTTAATATACAAGTACTTAAATATTACATTAAATAATATATATTAAACATTTTATTACAATTCTTGTGGTAAAATTTACATAAAATTTACCATTTTAACTGTTTTTAAATGTACAATAAAGTAGCATGAAGTACATGCATAATGTTGTGTAACTACCACCACTACCCATTTTTAGAACTTTTTCATCATCCAAAAAGAACTATACTCCTTAAATAGTAATTCTCCATTTCTATGTCTATGAATTTGCCTACTCTAGGTACCTCTTGAGTGCAATCTACTCATTTCACTTACTTAGCATGATGTTTTCAAGGTTCATTTTTATATACATGGGTGAGGGGAGCAGCTATACCAAAGGAATAGATATTTTAAGACAGAAAGCCAGGGAAAATCTTTTAAAATTCAAATCAGATCATGACACTCCTCTGCTCATTCATTAAAAGCCAAAATTCTCAGAACAGCCTACAAATCCCTACACTGTCTGACCCCTCTGACCTCATCAGCTCTTTCTTTGTCCCTCCATTCCAGCCATCCTGAACAACTTGCTTTTCCTCAGAGGCCAGGCACAATCCTGCCTCAGGGTTTTTGCTCTACATTACTTACTCATACATTTCCTTCAAGTCTTTGCTCAAATCTACATTACTTACTCATACATTTCCTTCAAGTCTTTGCTCAAATGTTACTTTCTCAGAGAAATCTACCCATAACACCCTATTTTCAATTGCACTCACCACACACTATGCCTGGCAGCACTCCCCATTCCTCACTTTTTTCCATATCACTTATCATCTTCCAACATACCATAAAATTTATCATGCTTTATTGTCATTCTCAGTAAAAATATAAACTCTGTGAGGGTAGGGATTTTTGTCTCTTTTTATTCTCTGTATGTCCAGCAGAATCATCAAGCAGAAGACTAATAAATTTTAACTTCACATAATAGAAAACAGGGAAACACTGAATTTCAGATAGAAGGAAAACTCTTGACAGGTAATGACAATAACCTAGTGGAAATAACTAGGTCTTCCCCCAAGTTTAGTAGTGCCTAGGAGATCAAAGCATTAGAAAATATGAAAGGGATTTTTTTAAAAAGTTTCACTGAAGAGATAACAACAGATGGCACATTCTGAGTTATTGAAAAGTTTTAACAAAAGAACTACTTACAAGGGTGTTGACATTGTTAAGTCAACAAGATTTGGGAGCTATCTTGCTTAGGGAACCTAAAGTAGCATAGTAGTGGGTCCCAGAAGACAGGAAAGCCTAGAGCTGTAAGAGGGCCATCAAAGCAGAGATGTGTCCACTGATAATCCATTGCTGAGTATATGTTTATTTATTTTCCTTGTGTATGCCTTTTACAGTGTATGTATTTTCAACAAAGAAACAAGTATCTAGGCTTGGCGCCTGTGGCTCAACGGGCTAAGGCGCCAGCCACGTACACCTGAGCTGGCGGGTTCGAATCCAGCCCGGGCCTGCCAAACAATGACAGCTGCAACCAAATAAATGGCTGGGCATTGTGGTGGGCGCCTGTAGTCCCAGCTACTTGGGAGGCGGAGGCAAGAGACTCACTTGAGCCCAGGAATTGGAGGTTGCTATGAGCTGTGATGCCACGGCCCTCTATCCAGGGTGACAGCTTGAGGCTCTGCCTCAAAAAAAATTAAAAAATAAATTAAATTAAATTAAAAAAAAAAAAAACAAGTATCTTGACCTCACCTTCCTCTCACCCTCCAGATCTCATGCTGGCTTCTCCTACTGTGCAGACCCAACATGAATAAAGCCAGAGAAGATGCAGAGAGAGAGCATGCAGTTCTTTACAAGTCAACCTCCCAGAACACAGAGCAAGGGAGATGAAGATGGAGAGGGGATCAGGAAGGGCAAAAAGAGAACATCCAACACAGCAACCATTTTATAAAGCTACGTACCTAAGGTACAAAGCTTCAGGGTGTTACTAGCAACTTCAACTCAGTGTCCAAATGTTCCTTCTACATGTCCTCTTTCTATTCCCAGTGGCATTACCATCTTCTCAACTCAAAGTAATTTTAACTACTACCTCTCTTCCTTATTCCCCACATATCCAATTATTTGCCAATTATATTTTCACAACTTACCTCAAATTCCTTCTATTCCCAATGTTACCTCTTTGTTCTGCTGCCATTCTCTTACCTAGTTAGCATCAGCTGTCTTAGCATCCTTGCCACCTGAAACATCCCCCGTATTTCACTCAAAGCTACTGGAATCTTTGTGAATTAGTTTCACTATCTCTATGGTTGCTAAAAAACAATGACATCCACTGCCCACCAGTTCAAACTCCTTAGCCTACTATTCAGAGTTCAATAACATGGTTTCAACTCACCTTGCCCAATTTCTCACAGCTTTTTTTTCCACACCACTTTTTATATAACCTTAACATAAGTTAGCCACTTGTCACTGGAAGCCAGTAAAGCTTAAAGGAAAGAGTATGAGTGGAATCTAACTTTAGTTCAATTCCCAGCTGTATAACATTACCAAGTGGGTGACTTAAAGAGTTACCTTTCTGATATGAACTTCAGCTACCTTCTCTGTGAAGCTGAGGGTTACTGAATGGATGCAATAACATTTGTAAATGTACCTTCCAGACTGTTTAGCACACAGTACGAACATTTCTCTGTATGTTCCTTGTCTATTTGTCCTCTACCTGAAATGCCCTTCCTCTTCCCACCTTTATCTATGCATGCAATGTTTTAACTGGAGAAAAATAAGGTTCAGCATGGTGGCTCACACCTGTAATCCTATCACTCTGGGTGAGAACAGCGTGAGCCAAGAGCGAGACTTCATCTCTACTAAAAATAGAAAAACCAGAACATTGTGGTGGGCACCTATAGTCCAGCTATATAGGAGGCTAAGGCAGGGAAATTGCTTGAGCCCAGGAGTTTGAGGTTGCTATGAACGATGATGATGCCATGGTACTCTACCCAAGGAGACAGAGTAAGTTGCTGTCTCAAAACGTTATAATTGGAGAAAAAGACATACACATTTATTTAAACATGTATACAGAGGAGCATTCAGAATGAAAACTCCCCAACCAGGGCTAAAAAGCTTATATGCCTTTCTGGTAAAATAGTCAGAGACCAACCTTTTAAGGTTAAATATTGTTATCTTCTACAATGCTTTTCTTTCTTCTATTTTTGGCCAGGCCTTTTTTTTTTTTTTTGGTAGAGACAGTCTCTCACTTTGTCACCCTCAGTAGAGTGCTGTAGCATCACAGCTCACAGCAACTCCTGGGCTTAGGCGATTGTCTTGCCTCAGCCTCCCAAGTAGCTGGGATCACAGCAACTCCTGGGCTTAGGCGATTGTCTTGCCTCAGCCTCCCAAGTAGCTGGGATTACAGGCGCCCGCCACAACGCCTGGCTATTTTTTGAAGCAGTTCGGCCTGGGTAGTGTTTAAACTCACCACCCTAGGTATACGGGGCCGGTGCCCTACTTGCTGAGCCACAGGCGCCGCCCCTTGGCTTTTAAAAGAAATTTTATTATAGGAAAGTAATAGTTGTATATATTTATGGGGTACACACCAGGTTTTCATACAGGCATACAATGTATAACATCAAATACCAGAGCATCCGTCACCTCAAACATTTACTATTTGTGTTGGAAACATTCCAATTCCACTCTTCAAGTTACCTTACATACCCTGCTATGCTATCAAATATTAGATCTCTTTCATTTTATCTAACTGCATTTTTGCACCCACTAATCATCTCCTTTACACACCTTTTCATTTTTATTTTCATTCATTTTTTAAGAGACAGGGTCTTACTTTGTTGCCCAGATTAGAATGCAGCAATGCAATTATAGCTCACTGCAGCCTCAAACTCCTGGACTCAAGATCCTCTCGCTTGACTGCTTTTCTTGATTTTCCTTTTTACTTGGAAACTACCTCTCCTCAAAGTTCACATTATTTAATTAATACCTTCCTTCTGGTAATAAATACTTAACACTTTGCCAATAGTTAACACGATTCATATTTCTCCTACTACAGTTGAAGCAGCACACCCAGCAAGTAAAGGGCAAAGCCTGTAGACCAAGTTCCAGTTTTATGCTCTATGGACTACAGATGTATGTCATTGGTCTTTTAGACAGTTATTCATTCATCTCGTTAGTGTGCAAATACTGCATTATTGGGGTGGGGGTGAAATACAAATAAGCCTTTTGCTCGTCAGTTATACCTCTTTATTAGGGGTCATAATATTAACATTCACTATGTACCAAAAACTACAGTTAGCCCTTTTCATGCATTCTTTCATTGAATCTGCTCAACCACCCTATATGGAAAGTATACCCAATAGGCTCTCTCTCTTTTTTTTTTTTAACACATATGGAAACTAAGGCTCAGGCCAATCTGTCCACAATCAAAGAGCTAAAAAGTGACAGAGTCAGAAATGGAACCTGGTCTATCTGATGCCAAAATTTATGTCTTTAAGGGCTATGAAATATTAAACCAGATGTCTACTATTGGGGGCAAATTACATTTGTAACACAAGCATCAATACAACACAAATACAATACAATACAAAATGCTTCAAACTAAACAAGTAACCAATGAAAGAGAGAATTGAGTTTTTTCATTTTAATCCGTACATTCAATAACAGGACTAACTCCAATTTGGTAACACCTTGAGATGGTGCCACAATGCTATAAAGATGCATCATTTCATAAATTTAATTTCAACCAGAATGCAAATCATTTGAAGACAGCACTCAAGTTTGTCTCATTGCCGTTTTGCACAAAGGTACTCAATAAACTACTAATACTGATGGTAAAAAATTGGAAATAAACACACTTTAAATGGGACAAGTTTTTTAGGCAATTCAAAGAATCATTCTTTTTCAATTGTATTAAGTTAGCATTAGAGAATTTTATAGCAGCAAATGAAGACATCTATTTCAGGAAACTTTAAAAAAAAAAAAAAAGAAATCCATAGAAAGTACTAAAAGAATCAGAGGAACCCTTTTATACAAAAAAAAAAAGAAGAAAGAAAAACATCAGCCACGCATGGTGATACATGCCCAGAGTCCCAGATGCTCGAACCTAAGGTGAGTGGATTGGGTTGAAGGATACAGTGAGCTATGACAGCACCACTACACTCCAGCCTAGGGATGAGAGTGCTACCCTGTCTCTAAAAAAAGGCGGGGCGGGGGTAGGAGGAATCAAAGGAGCCAAAGAAAGTCTGGGAAGAGAAGGGAGCACAGTTTAAAAAAAAAAAAAAGCCTATTTCCCTCTCTGAAGATTCAAATCATCTAGGCTTCAAGTGAAAGTAAAAAAAAAATTAGCAAAAACTAATAAAAACTAGACTTGGTTGCCCTTTCTAGCCTTCCTAGTTTGGAATGTTTTTTTCAATAGCAGCTTGCAAATTATCTCCTTTTTTTATTTTCTTATAACCCTTACATTCTCATTTAAGAAAACAGAGTTCACCCAAAAGCAAATTCCAATGTCAGAGGCCAATTTACCCAAAACAGACCCATGTCATTCTTTGGAATGAGCAATAAATTCTATTGCCCAAGTAAAATACTTGCGCGCATTGTATTTAATGAAAAGACTAAATTTAAGCATCAAGAACACCCACAATAAGCTAAACTCAAATTCAATTTAAGCCTAGTAATTCCATACCCATTTATTATTTTACATCTCTTAACAATTTTTAAGATGAAATTTAGGGCATATATACCCTTTTAATTATAGCAACTTCAGTTTTCATCAGAAACTGAATTACTGCGTAAGTTATTCTCTAAGTTAAATTTTAAAACCAGCTATTAAGTCAAAATATGGGGAAGACATAGAGGAGAAAAATGCAAGAATGGTGAACATGGCTTGGCACCTGTAGCTCAGCGGCTAGGGCACCAGCCACATAAACAGGAGCTGGCGCGTTTGAATCCAGCCCTGGCCTGCCAAACAATGACAACTGCAACCAAAATACAGTTGGGTGTTGTGACACGTAACTGGAGTCCCAGCTGTTTGGGAGGCTGAGGCAAAAGAATCATTTAAGCCCTAGAGTTTGAGGTTGCTGTGAGCTGTGACAACATAGCACTCTACCCAGGGACACATAGTGAGACTCTTGTCTCAAAAAAAAAAACAGAATGGTGAACATATTACTAACTATAGCTTAATAAAGGTCTCCAAAATATGAATTATATCCCTTTTGTAAAGATTAATTGACAATAATTATCATTTCCCATTTAAGATCACAATTGACTTGATATTTTTATCATTGAATACTTTGAAGTTTTGCTTCCTATGAGCTAATGATTCTGTTATTAATACTGAGCAAAAATCATGAATTACAAAATAATGCAAAATAATAAAGTAAAAATGATGTGCTTTTTAGGTCTTTGTGACCTAGCAACCTACCAAAAAAACACTATAAGGAGTCCAATACATTATGCTCTGCATTCTAGTATAAGTATAAGCTGTAGAATGCCCCCTGCCACCTCATCCACCTAGTCCAAATGTCAAGATTCCAACAGTCTCTCCAGTCATATTTTCCTTGACCCAGAGAGAAAGTCATTACTGCACATATATATTTCTAAAACGAGTTATTTGTGTAAATTCCCACTGCCATGGGCAGCACCTGTGGCTCAACGAGTAGGGCACCAGTCCCATATACCAAGGTGGCGGGTTCAAACCCAACCCCAGCCAAACTGCAACAACAAAAAAATAGCCTGGCGTTGTGGCAGGCGCCTGTAGGCCCAGCTACTCAGGAGGCTGAGGCAAGAGACTCGCCTAAGCCCAGGAGTTGGAGGTTGCTGTGAGCTGTGTGACACCATGGCACTCTACCCAGGGTGATAGACTGAGACTCTGTCTCTACAGAAAAAAAATTAAAAATAAAAGAAAAACAATTCCCACTGCCCCAACTAAACTGTGGGTACCTTAAGAGCAGAGGTTGGTCTTTATTTAATTAATGCTCCATAAATTTTTCTTGTCTTAGTCAGAACTAACAAAGAATGAGTTTGTCCTGCAGGCAGTTACTAAATAATTACCAGATGTGACTAAATAACAACACTATCAAATTGGAAAGGACCTAAGCAATTACATCATGTTCATATCACAGGAAAATGAAATTCAGAAACAAGTTTTTGTTTGTTTTTTGAGACAGAGCCTCAAGCTGTCGCCCTGGGTAGAGTGCTGTGGCGTAGCTCACAGTGACTTCCAACTCTGGGCTCAAGTGATTCTCTTGCCTCCGCCTCCAAGGAGCTGGGACTACAGGTGCCTGCCACAACACCTGGCTATTTTTGGGGTGCAGCCATCCTTGTTTGGCCGGCCAGGTCTGGATACAAACCTGCCACCTCAGGTGGTGTATGTGGCTAGCGCCTTAGCCACTTGAGCCATAGGCACTGAGCCCAAAAACAAGTTTTACTTACCAAGGTTATACAGCAAGATCTGAATTCACATTTCAAGTGGAAATTCAGATTTTTGGTGTTGATCCAAGAGCAAATACCTCTGATCCAGTGCAAATCTCTCTCCCAACATACCTTTTCCAGTCTTATTTCTCTGCTTTCTCAAGAGCCTCTTGAGCAAGTATTCAGTAAATCATTGAAATTCAATTAAAGGCGATCTGTGCACTGAAAAACTATTAACAATTGAAATAGCATGCTGCAAATTTTAGTTAGGATAAACAGGAAAAGAGCAATCAATAGCATTTGTATTGTTATAAAGTAACCTCAGATCCAACCTACCCTCCTTTTTGAAAACAAGGGCACTTGGCTTGGCGCCTGTGGTTCAAGTGGCTAAGGCGCCAGCCACATACACCTAAGCTGGCAGGTTCGAATCCAGCCTGGGCCCACCAAACAACAATGATGGCTGCAACCAAAAAACACCTGGGCGTTGTGGCGGCGCCTGTAGTCCCAGCTACTTGAGAGGGGGAGGCAGGAGAATCGCTTGGGCCCAGGAGTTGGGAGGTTGCTGTGAGCTGTAATGCCACGGCACTCTACCCAGGGCGACAGCTTGAGGCTCTGTCTCAAAAAAAAAAGAAAAGAAAACAAGGGCACTAAGGCTTGTTTTCAATGAAGACAAGTTACATACACATTTTAATCAAAACAAAACAAAATTGAGGAGGGGGACTAACAATGCAAAATCGAAATATTAACACTGTACAATATCCAACAAGTCCTTGTAGGGCTCTAGCTTATTTCCTAGAGCACTATCTGGACATCAGTATAATGAATGGCTCAGCCAGGCTGCTGTACCCTCTCTTTGTTCCTCTTCGATATGTTGTATAAATGGCAACACAAACCCTATAAAAAGAGTTTTAAATTATAAGAAGAAAAAAAAGGAAACTTGCTAATCAACAATTGTGATCCATCTAGACTACAGAATACCATAATTTTATGATAGAACTATACGTATAGATATAGAAAGATGTCTTTGATGTTAAAATACGTTTCTATACACATGTATACATATATACATGATCCATTTTGTTCCTAAAAAACAATGAGTATTTTTATATATTACACACATATATGTAACCATGCAAACATCTAGAAGGCTTATTGTTAGAAACTGTTAACATAGGTTATCTCTCGGCACTAGTAAAAAAGGGGAGGAAAAATTTTCTTTTTCACAATGTGATTTTTAAAAAGTAATCTAAAGATCTCTATTTCTTACTGATAGTACCTATATGATCTTAGGGAATTCCCTTATAAGCCTGCAGAATATGCAAAATGAAGGTAACAGGATGCCCTTGTAGAATTGAGGACTTAAATGATTTGATAACAAAGTAACTGTAATCAATAGTTAAGTTAGGGTACACTTCAAAATTACTAAAAGAGTAGAAATGAAATGTTCTTAACACAAAGAAATAATAAATGCCTAAAGTGATGGATAACCCCAATTACCCTTCGATTAAAACATTGTATGGGTGTACCAAAACATAACATGTTCCCTAAATATATACTATTATATTAGTGTATTAGATAAATCATATTACCGTAATTAGATAAAATTTTTTTAAATAAATGATGCACATAAAGTACTTATCCTAGTGCAAAGCAGACAGCAAACCTTTAATAAATGGTTGCTTTATTATTTTTTCTGACAACAATGACATTTCTTAAGTGATAAATGGGAATAGGACATGGAAAAAACTGGCAGATATTCCTACAGCAATACAGCATTACAGTTGTCTTTCTAAGATTATCAATGCAATTTTATCATATGTAATTTAGCTCTGAAAATTTTCAGCAAAATGTTTTAGCTGAATTTACTCTTAACTTAAAAAGCTACAAGCACATACTTTTTGTTTTTTGAGACAGTCTCACTATGTCACCCTCGGTAGAGTGCCGTTAGATCACAGCTCACAACCCCAAACTCTTGGGCTTAAGAGATTCTCTTGCCTCAGCCTCCCAAGCAGCTATAGAAACCTGCCACAACACACGGCTATTTTTGTGTTATTGTTATCATTGTTTTAGCAGGCCTTGGCCAGGTTTGAACCCACCAGCCCCCTTTCACGCAGCCAGCGCCTTAACCACTGAGCTAATGCACTGAGCCAAGCACATACTTTTTGTATGTGTATCCTGAGACCTGAAAAAGACTTATACCAGAAAACTGCTACATTCATATTATGTAGCACATTTAACTGAATAGCAACTTCATCAACTAAGAAATATGTCATGGGCAGGAAAGTGTCTACACGACAATCATCATTCATTACTTCATTATTCTTAACAGCAAGAAATGGAAGGAAAGCCATGTCCATCAATAGATGAATGTTTTAAATTATAGTACACTATGTAATAGAACATTATATAGGCATTAACAAAAATGAAATAGGTCTGCGTGTCTTGATATGCAAGAATATTCATGAAACATTATATAAAGTACAAAACTACCGAATTCCATTTTTAAAAATTAATGCAGATACATACAAAAAAGATACAGCTAAATATATACCTATTAACAATTTTTACCCAAGAAGGGGGGGTTTGCTCTGTAAGTACAATTTTTATCAATACCTACTTTTTGTTTAGTCTGTAGGTACAATTTTTATCAATACTGACTTTTTGTTTAGTCTGGTTTATAAGGAGCTATTATTTTAATTCTTTTATTTCAGATTAATAGAGGGGACAATATTACTTTAATTCTAATAGTTATTTTTTAAATATACTAGCCCCAAGAAAAATCACTAAGATTCCTGTATTTTATACTTACTAGTAGTAATACTGATATTATCTGTGACTTTTAGTACAATCTAAATGTCATACAATAATATTTTTAAAGTAACAGTAGAGGCTTGGCGCCCACAGCTCAGTGGTTAGGGCGCCGGCCACATACACCAGGGCTGGCAGGTTCGAAACCAGCCCAGGCTTGCTAAACAACAACTACAACAACAAAAAAAAAATAGCCAAGCATTCTGGCAGGCACCTATAGTCCCAGCTACTTGGGAGGCAGAGGCAAAAAAATCACTTAAGCCCAAGAGTTGGAGGTTGCTGTGAGCTATGACACAGCACTCTACCAGCACTCTACCAAGGGCAACATAGTAAGACTGTCTCAAAAAAAAAATAAATAAAGTTAACAGTAGAAATTATATGTTCTTTAGGCTTTATTTAATCTAAAGCAGTGGTTCTCAACCTTCCTAATGCCACGATCCATGAATGCAGATCCTCATGTTTTGGTGACTCCTGTGCTGTAGCAACAAAAATAATTTTATGGTTGGGGATCACCACAATGTGAGGAACTACATTAAAGGGTCACGGCATTAGGAAGGTTGAGAACCACTGCTCTAAAGGAACATTTTATTGGAAAAATTTAAGTGTTTTCACTTTTAAAACAATTTAAGTGTTTTAATAGAGAGCACAAGACAGGGTACATTGAAGTAACCTGCAACAGGACACTAAGGAGAAAAAGCACTGTCCTACCCTGGTTTAGAGGCAGTCTTTGTTGCCCTGTTTCAAAAAGCCGAAATAAGGCCAAGGGCATTTTTCCCAATAATCAAACTCTTACTGAGTCAATAATGGTGGTTAAAAATGGAAGAAACACACTTACCCTCTCTAAGTGCAAGCGTTGTCTTCTGGGGTAAAATCCATACTGTCTAGATGCAGTTCTGCTCAAACAATCCAACATCCAAATGCCCATTTCCAATCAGCAAAGACACAGTCATACTAAATTTAACCTAAAATGCAAATTCTCAAATTTGAGAAACTTAAGCACACTTAGAAGGTAAAAAGTACAAGCCCACAAATCAAATAACTGACACTGTCACTTCTCGTCTTGAAGAGAATATTAAATGCAAAATTCTCAAGTATTGCCAATCCCATAACCTTGCTTACAAACAAAAATTCACTCTGAAATTAGATTTAAATATGAAATCCTCCAAATCACTAAGTCATAGAAGGGAATAATTTACCATAACCATCTGTAAGCATTTTAAATTGCTTGAAATTACTAGACAGAAGATCCCAAATCCAAAACTCCATCATGAAATGATCCAAAATCTGAAACTTTCTGAGCACAGACAAGCCATTCAAAGGAAATGCTCATTGGAACATTTTCAATTTTGGATTTTCAGACTAGGGATGTTTAACTGGTAAAAACAACAGAAATACTTCCAAAATCCTGAAGGACTTCACCTATCAAATGTAAACATTTATAACCTAATTCCTAAGGTCAATTAACCTGAAACAATAAAATAAAAGTCCAAAATTCAAAACACTTCTGGTCCCAAACACTTTGGGTAAGGGATTTTCAATCTGTGTAATCTTTAATGATCTTTCAAACCACTTTCAATTAATGATTACTCTGGATTTATACTTTAAAAAGTTCTGTTAAAAGCAAAGATCTTCATATTAAGGGAAACAAAATAAAAAAGGTTCATTTTTATTTTGATCTTTCAGTTAAAGCATGGTACAAAAAATTATATTCAATACTGACTAGGTTCTGGACCACCTGCTCCCTCAAATTCTTATTAAATGTGAACAATGCTCAGATAATTCTCACAGGTGAAGAGATCCAAAATATACAACCAGCTGTCCCTCCCACCGCCAAAAAGTCCCACATGCCAAAAACGTTTACATAAAAAATTGACTAGAGGAACCCAGTGAAGCCTAGATAGCACTATGCTTTTTCCTTTACTAAATAACAATTCAGATTATGGAAATTTTAAGGGTAGACACACAAGAATTAAGTGTTAATATACCATTAAGAGAAAAGGTTGCCTTTCTAATTAAAAGAAGTACTTTGATATAATTTGCCAACTTTTCATAAGTCACTATGTTGGGAATACAAAATGACAGTAAACTGAAAACTCTCCAAAAGATTAACTATTCCAATTGACCCAGAATAAATCTTTCCACCAAAAATGAGTAAAAGTCAGATAAAGAAAACTTAAAAGAGAATCCCTAGAGGGCCCCCAAAAAGCTGGACAGAATTACCAAATGAAGTACTCGATATGTAGCATTTGTACCACCAAAAGTTAAAAATAAAACAGAAATTAATGTTAATTGTAGATCCACCTGAGAGCAAAGGATGTGACTGTTTTTATCACTTCAATGAGCAAAAACATTTATCCCATTTGTCACAGAGGTGTAATACTTGTACCAAGCTTCAGCTCTCCTTTGTCAAAATGACTACACTGAGCAGCCACCACCTAACCTAGCAATCTTGACCTTCTTCGTATCGGTTTAAAGGTAGGGGCAATTAAGAAAAAAATCTGTCAAGAATTAGACCTTAGGAAGTATATAGTGACAAGAACTACAAGCTGTGTAAATACAAAAATACTTTTACTTTAAAACTTAATAATCTTATTCAGAAAGCTCCTTAGTATAGCTTCGGGCTTTGAACATCAAGAGTTAAGTCAAATACTTTATCTTAACATTAAATCAAGTCAAATAAACTAGATTAATACTCTGTACCCACCCACCAGGTTCATACATACTCTCACTCAATCATGTAAAGAATTGAATTCTTTATTTGTGATATCCATAAACGTTGCTATTCTATATTTCTATCCAGGAAGGCAATTTTTTCCTATTATCAGTTTTGTTTTTTTTTTTTTTTATAAACAACAACTTGAATTCTATTGCATGAAAGGGCTACAAATATACATTTGTTAACCAAGCAGAATACACAGATATTTTGCTTTACAACTTGCACCTAAAATACCAGTAAACATAGCTGGCTCATTAGTTGTCATAGCAATTTGGGGCTACTGCCCAAGCTATGCATAGCAGTTTACAATTTCAAATCTCAGTAGAAAGGGCGACTGTGATATGGACTGATAACTACATTCCTGTGAAGCCCACCTCAGTTACAAGTAAATGTGTTAACTTCCAAGTCTGCACAGATTTTTGATAGCAAAACTTCTAAATCTGATGCAATTGTCCTAAATAAGTTTTTTAACAATTTGTTTTGCAGCTATATTGACATTCTGCCAGTAGATGGTGCTACAAAGGTTGGGTGAAGGATTTCCATAAGGACAACAGTTCAGATACAGGGGGAAAAAACCGTTCAAACCTGCTCTGAAAATACAAAAATGCATTTAATCTGAGGGTAAAATATAATCCCATTATTTGTAACCATTCATTACAAACCAAGAGGGATGAAACTAGGGCAATGAAAAATTTTAAACAGTTTCTATGAAGGAAAACACATGCTTAACACAAACTATTTTAGAACTACACAGTACATACTTTGAATTGTCATAGAAAGAAGTGACCAACCATGTCAAGATAATAAGCAAAGAGATGGATGCACAAAAACTTAAAAAAGATTTTTAAAAGCCACATCCACCACTTCCAAAGTTTTGCCTGTAAGGGATAAAATTCAACATGTCACTAGCAGGACAGCAGGGGGAAATAAAACCCATGAGACCTCTTAAAAGGTTCTTTAAGTACACATCAAAAAATTAACACGAAAAATCTTAAACTAATTATCCCTTAAAACGGTTCAGAATGGATCCTAGAAAAAAAAAATGTTAGACATATACGGTCAAACACAATGATTTATTAAAAATAAAACGTAAAAATGATTTTTGTACATATGCTTCCAAATTTCAGGCATGGGATCCAAGTAGATTTCATAGAAAACGCTGTAGCCAGGTATCAAGTCCTTACAACAAAGTAAACTACCCCCCCAGCTCCCTCCCCCGCCCAGGTTTTGCTACAGAATCAGCAAGTTTCACTCCCTCCCCCAAAAAACACAAATTAAAACAAGACATTTTGCTAGTATAAAAACGACCAAGGTCCAAGTAATAATAAAAAAATAGAGTCCATCAATGACTGTAACATAAAAATGTGTATGTGGGGCCGAGTCCAACTTCAAAGGGAGACGAGAGGTGGCAGGCAAATAGGGGAACCCCAAGGGTAAGTAGCCTTAGAAGCGGCTCCCCCAAGGGCAAAATAGGAAAGGCGGTTGGGGGGAAGGGACTTAGGAGTTGACCCCACTTGGGTTGTTGCGAAAAGAGCTACCCCTATAGCCACTCCCAGGCATTTTAATTTTTTAGAAGGAGCTGCCTCCATAGCCACCCCCACCGCCATAGCCGCCTCTGTAAGGTCCACTGTTACTGCGACCGCCCCAGCTGCCGCCGCCACCGCCGCCGCCACCACTCTTCATGGGCCCATAGGAGGACTGGTGCTGGCTGTAGCTACCGAAGCCGCCGAAGCCGTTACCGTAGTCGCTTCCACCGTAGGACGAACCGCCTCCGCCGCCTCCGTAGGCATTGTAGCCGCCGCCACCGCCGCCGCCGCCGTAACCACCGTAGCTGTTGTAACCGCCGCCGCCGCCCTTAGAAAGGCCGTTCTGGTCTCGACCGCCGCCTCGACCCCGGCCGCCTCGGCCGCCCCGTGAGGACCGGGAGCCGCCTCCACCCCCACCGGAGTGGATGTCTTCCTTAGGGACGGCCTTTTTCACCTCCACGCGATGGCCCTGGATTGGATGGAACTTGACCACTGCGGCCTTGTCTGCCGCGTCGTGATTCTGAAAATACACGAAGCCGAAACCACGCTTCTTGCCCGACTGCTTGTCGGCAATAATCTCCGCCTTCTCCACGGTGCCAAACTGCGAGAAGTGCTCGATCAGGTCGCCCTCGGCCACGTCTCCCTTAAGGCCCCCGACAAAGAGCTTCTTAACCTTGGCGTGGGCACCGGGCCGCGCCGAATCCTCCCGGGACACCGCCCGCTTCAGCTCCACCGTGTTGCCGTCCACAGCATGGGGCGAGGCGGCCATGGCGGCATCGGCTTCCTCTACATTGGAGTAGGTCACGAAGCCGAAGCAACGGGAGCGCTTGGTCTGGGGATTCACCACCACCACGCAGTCCGTCAGAGTCCCAAAGGCCTCAAAGTGGCCGCGCAGGCCAGACTCACTCGTCTGCACATTGAGACCTCCGATGAATAGCTTACACAACTGGGAATTCTCCATCTCCACAGGACGGGCCTTGCCCCCGCCCTGCGAGCTCCGAGGTTTCGCCGTCGCCGTTATGGTTATCTAAGGCCTCTTCACAGCTTGGGCCCAGCCGTTGCTGGAGCCGCCACCGCCGGTCACCGACGGGGAAGGGAAAAAGGGAAGGGGAGGGAAGGAAGGAAAAAAGGAAGGGGAGGGAAGGGGAAAGGTGATGGCTAGAGGCGAGCCGAGGAGACTTGAAGACAACCAATGCCGCCGCTACCGCTACAGCCGCCACCACCTCCGCTCCCCTATCTGGGCACCACACAAAGAGGCCGCTGAACGCGCGCGCACCCTCCCCGAAGCGTGCGTCACCACCGACGTACGGCAGTTCAGGGCTGCCCGCCAATCCCCGCCTCGCTCTCCTTAGTCCCGCCTACTGCGCCGCAACGCTGCTCTCGATCACGGACTCCCCGCCCTCCGCGGTCTATTCGAGCCTCATCCTGTGCTGTTCTCGCCTCCGCTTCTACCGCCCCACTTTCACTCCCAGGCTCCCCCCTGTGCCCTGACAAGGGACCCTCCCTGCCCTCCGCGCACCTCCTCGACTCAAGTCTTCCAAGCACGGCGGCTGTTCTCAGTGGTTCTCCCCCTCCCCATCTCTCCCATCCCCTTAGCCAACTCCGCAGTGGCGTTCGCGCCAGCCCCTTGAGAGACATGTCAGTTCAGCCAATCACCACGATCCCTTCACACCCACTTCCGTTTTCAGCAGCCGCCGGACGAGCGCGCTCCTTGGTGCGCGCCTGCCCCGGCGCCCCCCAGTATGCGAAGCTTGCCTGCCACCCTTACGCCTCCTCCCGCCCAGGGTTAGACTGGGGGAGGTGTGCGCTGGTAGCCGTTCCCAACGGATGCGTCCTGGGGTGTCACGCGCGGGTTTTTTGAAAAACTTGACTGTTAAGGTTGGAGGCCCGGACCAACCCTCCGCGTCTCAGCCAGCTACACCTGATGTCCCCCCGCCCCTCCTTCTGTCCGCGCAAAAATGGAGGCCAGAGGCCTGGTTCTGGAAGGCGGTTATTAACCGTTTACAGTGGGCTCGACGTGAGATTAAACTAAAACTTTGACACGTGGCCCTGCGCAAAAGCGAGTACGAGGCGGTGTGAAGACAATAGGGAGCCGACAAAGCTTCAGACTTTAAAATCTCAGGCTTGACGTCCCCGCCACCATTCCGCGACACCCCCTCAGTTCCCCTTTGCACGCTCCAGAAGACATTTTCATTTTACCTCAGTGAATGTGGTACATGTAGAATGGACGTAATCTGTGTCCCCTCCTTTAAACTAAAACGTTAGCATTTTAAAAGTTTATAGCAGACAAAGGGAGTTATTAAATAGATGAACATACATAAAGATCATGCACCGCTGATAACTGTCTTAAGTACCCTCCCTCAAGTGGGAATAGAAAAAAGTTATAATGGCCTTCATTTATTGAACCTTTCTGTGTCAAGCAAGACATATGGGGTGGAACGTAGTTAATATGCGGCATTACGTGTCCAAAAGCTTCCAAAACCACGTAGTAAACACTGAAGAAATTAAGAGGAATTCCTCACTGCATCCTGGAATATTCAGGAAAGATATGGAAAGAGGTTGAGTCAAAGGCTGGATAAGATTTCTCAAGAGAGTGTATCAGAGCAAAATCTTGAAGAAACACGCTTTAAGGGGCAGAGAGTGGTGCGGTTTGGGTGGAGCAGAAGGTCTGGGATATAAAGCAGTAGGATAGGGGGTCACTTGTGGTTCAGTGAGTAGGGTGCTGGCCCCATATACCAAGGTTGGTGGGTTCAAACCCAGCCCCAGACAAACTGCAACAACAACAACAACAAAAAATAACCAGGCTTTGTGGTGGGCGCTTGTAGTCCCAGCTACTCGGGAGGCTGAGGCAAAAGAATCGCCTAAGCCCAGGAGTTGGAGGTTGCTGTGAGCTGTGACACTATGCACTCTACAGAGGGTGAGAAAAGTGAGACTCTGTCTCTAAAAAAAAAAAAAAGAAAGAAAGGAAGCAGTAGGATATGTTGAGGGTCTTTGATACTTTGGACTATTTTAAATCTTAGGTTAAATAGTCAGAATATAGTAACAGGCATATAAATGGGCTTAAGATTTGTTAACAAAAAGAATTAGTTCAGCCGGGCTGGGTGGCTCACGCCTGTAATCCTAGCACCCTGGGAGGCAGAGGCCGTTGGATTGCCTGAGCTCACAGGTTCAAGAGCAAGACTTCCGTTTCTAAAAATAGCCGAGCTCTGTGATGGGCGCCTGTAGTCCCAACTACTTGGGAGCCTGAGGCAAGAGGATCACTCTAGCCCAAGCTTTTGAGGTTGCTGTGAGCTGTGACGTCAGTGCACTCTACCAAGGGTGACATAGTGAGACTCTGTCTCAAAAAAAAAAGAATTAGTTACCAAGGTTTATACTTTGGAAAAAGGAGAGCTTTTAGGATGGCACCTGTGGCTCAAAGGAGTAGGGCACCCACCCCATATACTGAAGGTGGCAGGTTCAAACCCGGCCCTGGCCAAAAACTGTGAAAAAGAAAGAAAAAGGAGAGCTTTTATCTCTCATAAAGAGTAGCAACCTATTGGGTAGCCATTCCAACAGGTTGAGAAGCCAGGCACGCATGCAATTGGTTTGAGGACAAATGAGAGTTGGATCTACCATTTACCATGCAACCATCCAATTGTGTGACTTTGCACAATTTACCTACTCTTTTTAAAAAATTAACCAGTTTTATTAGCTTAAAATATTTCTGGGTTGGCTCGGCGCCTGTGGCTCAGCGGGCTAAGGCGCCAGCCACATACACCTGAGCTGATGGGTTCGAATCCAGCCCGGGCCCACCAAACAATAATGACGGCTACAACCCAAAAAATGGCCGGGCGTTGTGGCGGGCACCTGTAGTCCCAGCTACTTGGGAGGCGGAGGCAAGAGACTCGCTTAAGCCCAGGAATTGGAGGTTGCTGTGAACTGTGACGCCACAGCACTCTATCCAGGGTGACAGCTTGAGGCTCTGTCTCAAAAAAAAAAAAAAAAAAATTAATTTCCTCTCCTATTATTTTATTAATTTTTGTCATTCAAAAGAAGAAAATAACAGTTAATAAAGAAGTATAACTCTTAAATTACAAAGCATGTTTAGCTCAATCTAAAATTATTTAGGCATAAGACTTCCATTTTCTCTTTTCCAATAATATAAGAAGATGCCATTCTCTAAAGTTCAAAGCAGTGTCTCCCAAATAATATCTCTTAATGTGAAAAGTCACCAAAGTTCCCAAGAAACTAATTTACCTAATATTACATAGTAATAGACTAGAATTTCTCAATACTCTAATTTAATATTTTAAGACATACAAGGTCCTGCCATTCCAATTCTCAGAGAGATTTTAACTCATTTACTTCTGCCCAGGCCCAAACTAAGACTCAACAGAAGGGAATTGGACCTTTTCCTAAAAAGTAACCAACACTGGTTTTGACGGCCGTGCCTCCTGACGGTCGTCAATTTTCTTTGCATTTGCCAGTTCTGCTTCAGCCTGGTCAGCCTGCGGGGGCTAAGATCCTTGCTGAGGCTGGAACACAGCTAGTGCTTCTCAGCCTGCCTCATACCAAACACTGATTTTGAAGACAAACCTCAGTCACAAAAGAACAAGGACAAGAAGAACCCAACAGAGCCACAACTGACAAAAAGAGGCAATTTTTTCTCCCAGAGGAAAAAGAGGTGCCAAAAACTTGCCTCCTGGAGCCACAGGTCTGGGAGACGCAAGTGAGGACCAAATTCAGATTTATTTCTTTCCCAACATAATAAATTTCTAGTAAAATAAAAGTGTTACTGGTTCGGCACCCGTAGCTCAGTGGTTAGGTTGCTAACCACATTCACCAGGGCTGGCAGGTTCAAACCCAGTTCAGGCCAGTTAAACAACAATGACAACCATAACCAAAAAAATAGCCAGGTGTGGTGGCAGGCACCTGTAGTCCCAGCTACTTGGGAGGCTGAGACAAAAGAATCACTTAAGCCCAAGAGTTTGATGTTGCTGTGAACTGACTCCACAGTACTCTACAGAGGGTAATATAGTGAAACTCTGTCTCAAAAAAAAATAAAAATAAAAAGTACAAATAAAATAAAAGTGTTACTGCACAATCTTACAGCTACTGGACTTGCTGGTTACATTTCCCAGCTCCATGCTCTACAAGCAGGGGGGCCCCTCTAAAACTCTTCTTCCTCACCACACTCCCCCACCCCCACGTACTCCGTCTACCCAGTGGTAGGAAGAGAGGACACCGTGAGTAGCTGGAACCTGTCACAAAGACAGACGACAGATGAACAGAAAAGAAACGCTCGCCCTTTATCTCGTTACCTTATCAACTGATGTTTGAAAATTGTTAAGTAATATAAAATTAGCACGTTTTCTGAGAATGTTTTAAACTCTACTGACAACAATAACAGACATGTGAGTCCTGCTGTCACGGGCCTGAACCGCATTATCCTCTTCTCTGGGGAAGCTGACGTGCACCCTGCTACCACCCTCTCCACTGAGCCTGAACACACAGAATGTGCCAGCGATGCAGGGATTCGGGGACACAGAGGACACGCGGCAGAAGACAAGTCAGCGCCATGTCACTAAGTTGTCCTGGCACAGGTAAGCTCACTGTCCAGTCAGAGTAATTACCCTGTCCAGGCCCCATTCACTAAGTGCACAGCTTCCGTCAGTCGTCACTTGGACTTTCCACCCTCCACACCCTCCATCCTCTCTGCAGAACCAAAGGCCTTGCTGTTGTTCCCAGCCTGTGCATTTTCCGCCTAGTTGAAACTGACATTCTGAGGCTCACATACTTCGCAAATTGGCCTAGCAAGCTCTTCCCATAGAAAATCTCTAAAGAGCATTTCTCCTGTGGATACAGCCCCCGGGTTGCTGCGGGCAGAATGGCTCACATTCATTATCAGTCCATGAGTTCCACACTCTCCCCCCATGTCTGTCTATCATACATCTCAGGCTTTCTAGCAGGAGAGTCTTGGCTTATAGTGGGTTTTCTTGTGGTTTTTGTTTTGTTATGTTCACAAACTCCTTCCCTATCAGCTAAGCTCCTCTTAACCAATGGATTGAATGTGCCAAGGCAAAGCTTTTCTTGTACATCACCACCCATACAGGTCTGCTGACACACGGCCACACCTTGTGCTAAAATGCAGTCTCCATTCTGAAATGGATAGCATTTTTTGTCTCCAAAGTACTATGATAGATTCAAAAATCTAAGTCCAGGACTGTTAGGATAAAACTAAGACAAGCTACAACTTCACTTCCACTCCTTATCCACACCCATCCAAAAGTTTCCTGGAGCAAGATCATAGCTCTCCGTTATTAGAATCTCTCACTCAGTCACATATGATAACTTACCCATAATTATACAGTATAGCTAAATTCCACCCATTTTGTTTAAATGGTACACATTTTGTATTCTTTTAACATAGGTAGTTCTAAATGTACTTCTCTTTCTTTGTTCATTATTTCTGCTCCTTGCACTCCTGAGGGGAGGTGATCTCATGTTAGTTTTTACCTGATGGTGTTGTTTTAATCCGAAACGTAACCTGATTATTTCATTGACAAGTGAGCAGTCTCCACTAAGGTTGGCAGCTCGAACCTACCACAAAGACAGAAGGCAAATGAGAAGAAAATAAATGCACATGCTCTTTACAAAATCAATCAGTTCTTTAAAAGTTGGAAAAGAATATAACATTGGCATGTTTTTCTTAGAACAGAGTTATTTGTAAAACTTTTCTAAAAGAATTTTCTTATCTCTATTGACAACAGAGCAGGCATCTCTGAGCCACACTGGATGATGTCAAATTCAGTGGAGGGATGTCCAGCCGCCTCCCACCAAGGGAATTTTCTAAACTTTCCACTCTAGCTTGACTGACTGATTTCTCTTAGAACTAAAAGTCAGAGAGTTAGACCTCAGGGTTAAAGTCCACACTCTACAAGATACAAACACTTTTAGAAGTTACCAAAAAGACTTCAAGAAAACATTCTTGAAATTGAGTTTCAACGTGAGTTTAAAACTGAATACAAATGACTCTCCCAGTCCTTGCACAAATATCTCCTGGACCTTCTCTCAAACCTTGGATGTTCACGACCTTCCTCCAGGGCCTTGGGGGTTTTATGAAACATTTAGGTAGTATGAGGCACAAGGAGTCAAGGGCATTCTAACCCGTCATGCTTTAAGGATGACAGCCTGAAGTTAGCACATATTTTCTAATTACTGTACTTTTAAGGTAAAAATTTTCCACTTTATTATATTTTAATAGATGAAAAAGTCTTAGAACTACCGATACTGGCCACATTTTTGCTAATTCATTACCAAGAGAACGGACTTCTTGTAACTTCTGCAATAACATGACCTCATTCCTCTGACGAGTTCAAGGTTCTTAACACAGTTTAGCTAGCTAACAGGCATACACTGTCATAGCACTCAAGAAGAAAACCTATTCAAAAACTCAAGTTCAATGCTCACTTCAGCAGCACATGTACTAAAAAACCAGAACAATACAGAGAAGATTAGCATGACCCCTGAGCAAGGATGACATGCAAACTCACGAAGGAAAAAAAAAAAACCCTCAGGTTTCAGTCTATTCTCCAAATAATGTGAATTATAATTAGATGCCATGGGGCCACTTATTAATTTCAAGAGAAATAGAAAATAATCTAAATTATAAAGTGTATGCTTGACATACATATTCATTTTTTTAGTTTCTCACTACATGGCACTCTTCAGTTAATAAAATCCAAATATGAAATACATGGGTTTTTTTTTTTGTTGTAGAAACAAGAGTCTCACTTTATCACCCTCGGTAGAGTGCCGTGGCGTCACAGCTCACAGCATCCTCCAACTCCTGGGCTTAGGCGATTCCCTTGCCTCAGCCTCCCGAGTAGCTGGGACTACAGGCGCCCGCAGCAACGCCCGGCTATTTTTTTGTTGCAGTTTAGCCAGGGGGTGGTTTGAACCCGCCACCCTCCATATATGGGGCTGGCATCCTACCCACTGAACCACAGGTGCTGCCCGAAATACATGTTTCTCTAACTTATATATGTATATTTCTGAGAGCAATCCAAAGTGTTTAATAATAACTATCTTTTTATGTTGTATTTTTGAGACTATATGTTTTACTCTAGGGCAAACAAGAAACTCTACCTATGGAAAGCAACACCACCAACTTGTCAAAAGTAGTAATTCTGCCTGCCACTTACTTTGAAATCTAAACAAGTGCCTCATGTTAGACATATGTAAAATGGAAATAATAACAGTATCTACCTCAATGGGCTGTGGTGAAATTAAATAAGAATCCACACAAATAGAACTGTATTCAACAGTCTTCAATAATTATTAATTCTTTATTAATCATTTATTCCATAGGAAAAATAATAATTTATTTTTACTAACACCAGTCCTATTATTAGGACTTAAAGGTTATATTTACAGCAATTCTACACAGATATTTAAAATTTCTCTAGTTGTATCCCAAAAAATTGTATTTAATATTAGTTAAAAACAGAAATTCAGGATTAAAATAGAACTATGATAGCAAAAAAAAAGTTAGTTTAAATAAATTATACTTAAATGTTCAAACACGGAGTGTTTTAGGAAAAAATTTATTTACTTTTTTTTTTTTTTTTTTGAGACAGAGCCTCAAGCTGTCACCCTGGATAGAGTGCTGTGGCATCACAGCTCACAGCAACCTCCAATTCCTGGGCTGAAGGGAGTCTCCTGCCTCCACCTCCCAAGTAGCTGGGACTACAGGCGCCC